>CAJNIZ010046081.1:237916-272559 GCA_905231905.1 Symbiodinium pilosum | reverse complement strand
TCCCCGAGCTGCAACTGTGGCAAAACTGCCTTCAGAGCCCAAGCTGACCACGCATGGCAGCATGTTTCAGCGGCTATTCTGCCGATCTGCTTCTCACTTCTTCCAATCCCAGAGGCTATTCTGCTTTGTCTGCTTCATACAGTTTTACGACGTGCCGCTTTGACCGCTGCACGCGCATTGCCTTGGCCGGGCACGTGCCTCACACGCTCGATTTACGGACCGTGCGCTTTGCACGTATTAACGTCGCCATATCATCCTCGCAGAATCGCTAGTCAAATCTTGCCATGCCCCTCAGAGGTTTGCCTCGGAGCCACGCATCGAAGGCTATGCTAGGGACCCAGCAGGGGGTGTTGTCCTTGCTGATTTCCAGCTATTTCCAGGTTTGGTATCTTGTAGTACAAGTTTGAGTTGCTGGCCTTCCGAAGGCCCCGAACATTTAGAAATTTCTGGGTCAGGCTCCGGCTTTGCGTTTAGGGTTCGGGGCTTCAGGTTTGCATTCAGGGCGTGAGCTTCAAGCTTAGCCCCGAGCCCCCGGACTGTAAATAAAACCAACCCGAAACCCCTAAACCCCTAAACCCCTAAACACCTAAACCCCAAAACCCTAAACCAAGCCCTCAACTCTATATTGCCTTGGGGTCTCGGAGCTTTCATCTCAGGAAGTTTTCGGGACCCTATGGCCTCGTAAGCCACGAGTGTTTGGGCCTGGTTTCCTTTACTAGGGGTTCAGGGTTTAGGGGTTAGGAGTTTAGTGTTTCGGGTTCAGAGTACGAGTCTGGGCTAAAAAAAGAGTTTAGGGGTTTAGGGTTTAATGCAGAAAGCTAGTGCCTCTGCAAAAAGGGCTTAATGCAAGGACAGAACACCCAGAATTAGTGATCAAACGGGGTGTCAGGGATCATATTCCTGATAGTGCTTACATCTTCAAGATCCCCTCCCCAAGTAACTCCCTCACCCACAAGATATTCCCCCGAATATTTTGGAAGCCTTTGGGATATTTATTGCGGGGTGGTGGGGTGGGGTGGTTAATTCTTAGCTTGCGCCCTAAATAATTTGGAAAATTCAAGGTTTTTTCCATTCTTTTATATCCTATACCCTCATACCCTTTTGCAATACCTTTTTGGGTGGGTCCGGCTGCTACTAGCTCCAAACAACCGCTGTCTTAATTTTGTATACCTTTAGGCTGATGGTCCAGGAGGTTTCGGGTTTGGGTTTAGGGCTTCACCCTACAAAACATGAAGCTGCATATGGATCCCTTTCCCAGAGACAGGTGCTTAAGAAGGGAGCCTTGGGAGGTACAAGGTCTGTTGTAAGGAGTGAGGAGTGTAGGGTTTGGGGTCTAGGATCTCAGTAATTATCCAAGTCTGGCAGCTCGGGTTCCGAGAGTTTTAGAGTTCATATGGCAGGTACTGTTTGGGGGTCCCCATAATAACGATTAGAGTTTTTGGGGTCTATGTCGCGGTGCCTCCATTTAGGGAAACCACCACATAGCGTTGAGTAGAGGGATTGCCCCAGAAGATTCTACGCCTAACAAAGACCATCCCGAAGCCAAGTTGTAGGATACAACAAGTCTTGGAATTTCAAGGATGCCCCTTGACTGAGTGATTACATGTTATTGCCCTGAATACTACTTTTAGTATTCATACTGTTAAGATTACTGTTATTGTTATTGCTACTTTGTTTAATACAAATAAGACAAAAGAAGCATGTGGTGAGAAGAGGGTTCCACAGGAAGACTCTTCATAGATTCTACTGGAGTTGTCGCCGGCGATGTCTTCAGGTCCTTCCCTGTGTTTCGGGCACGGCAAGCTAGAACCCTGCGAATGTAAAGTAAGTATGAGCCGCTACTCATAACAAGAGGCTTGTGATAGTAACATCAGCAGTCCCTCAGCTTTGCGGGGTAGGGAAGGATTGCTGACTCCTGCCCTGAAACCCTGAACCCTGAACCCTAAACCCTGAACCCTGAACCCTAAACCCTAAACCCTAAACCCTAAACCCTAAACTGTTAATGGAAATCTTGCACCACTTGGCGCGCCTGAGCTAGTGCAACTTCTAGCTAGCGTATACTTACTGGTGGTTAGTAGGGAATAAGAGAGTATGATCCTTGTACAATTCCTGTAGAGAATCCGCACATATATTTGTATGTGTATATAGATATATGTATGTTACATTCCCTTATTCCCTACCAACACCCAGTAAGTGTAGGGTATTGCAGGGTATGGTGTATATCAGGCAGTGCAAGAGTTTTTTCAGCTCTCAAGCCCCGCACAAGTGATTGGCTAGTACGGCCCCAAATAGTGAGCACATTTTAAGGGGCAAACATGCGGTAAAGTGTTCAGCAAATAGAAGCCGCGTGCTGCTTACTCTAAACCTTGAACCTTAAACCCTAAACAAATTACCTGAGCTGCTACCTGGAAGGGTGGTACCCAAAAACATGAGCATGTCTTCTTTGCTGCCTGTGTAGGGCTCAGAAACTTGGTACAGGCAGATTCACTACTGGTCAATGCTTGCACAGGCCCAACAGCCACTTGAAAGGCAGAAGAAACCACTCTTCCTTGGCGTTCCGCATATTGATAGGTATGTGTGGTTGCACTCACCTGTAAATGGATATGCGTATGCGCACATACATTCATACAAATCTCTGTAAAAGCTTAGCTGTGTAACAGCCTATGAGAGCATGCGGCTTACTACGTGCCTCTGGGCCCTCGACCCTGACCTCAGAAGCTGCTAAGGTTAGTGTGGGACATCGCGTCAGTTTGGCAAAGTACCATGACGCCGCGCTGGCATGGGCTTGATGAGCTCACGATAGACAGTTCTGAGGGGTTGGGTGAGTCAAGGTCTCTAGTCTAAGGTAAGACGTATGGGTCCCTAATATGGTCCCTTAGGCTTTTTAGTGGATCCTTAAGGGTGCAGAAGGTTCAAGGGTTTCTGCAGGGCGCTTCCCACGAAGATTCTTCACACCTCGTGGATTTCCTCCTTGCAAAAGAAGGAACACATCAGCCTTGTGCAGTTTCCTCGCAGATGTAGGTGCCAGGGCTGTAAACTGGGCCCCAGAATGCTCCAACCTCCAGGTGTATTGTGGCGGGAAGAACATCATCTTGATTTTATGCCAGGCTTACAGGGATTATATAGGGTATATATTTGGGTTATATGGGGGATAACGGAAAAGAACCTGGAAACTACTATTTAGTATATTGGGGATATATATATATATACATATACTTCTCATGCTGTTTCTGGATGACTGCATTGCCTCGGCCATGACCTTGAGAGCTTCAGAGCTCCAAGTGATAGGACTGAAACATAAAGCTGGAACAACCACTAAGTTGTCAATAGGTGGCAACCTATAGCGTACAGTGTATGGCCCTGTTTAGAAATGGTTCTAGATCACGCAGGTGTTCCGTAATTAGCTTACTCAGCCTGGAATAGGAGCGAAGTGCCCCTAAACCCTATACTATAGCCCCTTAAGTAGATGGAATCTAGGGCTTAGGGGATCTTATTATAAGATACCCAAAGCCATATTCTATCTACTTAAGGGGGATTATAAACCCTAAGGAAGCAATCCTGCCCCAGGTGGTCCTCGAGCTCCTAGGCGAGGGCAGATGGCGTCTGATGACCCCCTCAGAGTACGAGGTGTGAAGTCCCTACGTGTCATGCACTTGAAATGCGGATTCCGGGCTTTTGGGAGTATGTGGTGAATCCCGTTGACAAAGGAATTGCAGGAAGAGATAGTAGCATTGCTGCTGCCGCTATACAGTTGAGGTATCATTGTTTGACTACCGTTTCTATTGCTAAACATTTCGATTCTTGTTGGTATTTTTTTCGAGGCATAGAGGGACTATCCGGTATCAGCATACCTAGCCTGCGCAGGGTTCAGCGCTCATAGCTAGAAGGTCATGGTGTTGTGTCGAAAATCTTAGAGCAACGTCGCAGAGCGCAGAGTACTTAAGATTTTCGCTGACCGTTTTTCTGGGTCCAAGTGCATACATGTAGGTCTCCCAAAGAGGTAGGTTCATGAAAGGCGCCTGGTGCCTTGAGCATGGGGATCCCCTTGAGCCCTTATATCGTCCTTACGCGCGGGCCAGCCCAATCCATTTGTATCCCTTATATATCCTTAGGCTCCTAAGGCGTACCCAAGGCTGCCATGTTGCGAAACTCGAATACATCTCCCCTGTGCTGCTGTTTGTTCATGAAAGCAGGCAAAGACATGGAGGCAATTCGAGTATTGCGGGTTATCGAGCCAATGCTATAAGTATCCATTCGTAAGTTCCAAGCCAACAACCAGAAGGCTTCGGGAGCCCTACGACCTAGACCCCTAAACCCTAAACCCTAAACCCTAAACCCTACGTAAACCCTAAACCTTAGACTACAAGCTGTGTTTGCCGGTAGGCCGCCGCCACTGCCCGGTGACTTGAGCCAGTTGCTCTCTGAAGGTGATGACCCGGGGAGCTCAATACCTTTAAGCAAGGGTTATATGAGATTTGTATAGGCTTTGGGGGAATTTAGAGGGTTGGGGTTTACAATGGTTTTCAACCCAATTGAGGAATAGACGCAGACCTGAAATCATATTACGGTTCCTATCATGTAGATTATGTGGCTGAATACGGGTGCATTGGGCTCCGGGCAGATCTGTGGTGAAAATAAAGGTTGCCCTGATGCTTGGGAAAGTGCTGCAGATAGTCCACATGCTTTAAAGCCAAAATTGCAAGAAACCAGGGGGCCTAATCTCTGATCCCCTACTTCACTTCGCTACTCATGGAGGGGGATTCTGTCGTCCTGCTACCTTAGCAAGACCCTCAGAGAAGTCGCAATTTGCACTACGCTGTTGCACGAGCCACAACCCACTGGCTGAACATGTCAACTGCTACAGCAAGCAGTAGCTTGCAGCATGCAGCACGCCTGCCTCCTGGCATGCGTGTGTGGCACATCGTTGACTACAAGTACTACTCTTGCCTCTGTGACAACGCAAATCACCACCAGGACCTTCTCCTCCTCCTGCTTCTGCTCCTGCTTCTGCTCGTTGTGCTGCTGCCGCCGCTGCTGCTGTGGCAACAAGTAAGATCAATGCAATGATGGATATGTTGTTGCTAAAGTGAAGTTTTGCAGGACCATTTTAAAGTCGTGCCAAAAGCCAGTGATTGAGTTGGACATGTGGTCACATAGAAATGAAGCTTGATGAAATATTCCAAATCCCAAGACGACCCACACATGAAGCACTTCATCGGTTGTGTTCTCAGCATATACCGACATTCACTGGACCGTCTCTCATCTTTGCCCTATCTCAAGATCATCCCTATGTCCCTTCAGCCCGACTTACCTTCGGCCTGTGGCTGTTTTCTGGCCTAAGCGAGGGGTTGTGAAGACAAGACCCTGAGACCGCACACACTTTCGTTGGAAGCGGGTGCAGGTGTTCGGTGCTTCACAAGGGTTCAGCATTGAAATTGTCGCCCGGAGGATTCTGGGGAAGACGCTTCAGAAGCCTCTTGGAAGCCTCAGCTTACTTACTCCCCTCGCCTCCTCGGGCATCTGAACCAACGAGAAAGTTTGCAAATAGCCATGTCATGGAGTGGCCTATCTTCCTACACCGGAGACATTCTTGGGAGCATAGCAACCACAGTCCGTGGGCCACATGGCAGTTTCCTTCGCAGCCCCGCGCACAGCCAGGGGCCAACTGGGTGTCCCCCAATTCAGGATGAGATGCCTTGTAGTACGGATTATGGCTTTACTGGTTCTCAGTAGGGCATGAGGGAACAGGTTATATTGGAATTGTATAGGGGTTATATGGGGACTACATAGGGATTATAGGGATTGTTTATGTTGTCTGCTTCATAACAACCAATTGGCCTTCCAGCACATTGCTCTCAACAAGTGCAGTATTCAAAAGGTGTTTTGGGATGTGCAGGGGGGGTGGGGTCGAAACATTCACACTGACTTCAATGCAGTTGAACTCTGAGCTGTGTCCAAATCAGAGCAGAAATATGTTGCAAATCATTCTATGGTTTGGATTGATCTCTCCCTCTCTCTCTCCCTTCCCCCTCTCTCTCAGTCGAACGTATCCGTCTCTCTCTCTCTCTCTCCCTCTTTCTTTGTCCTTCTCCAGGCTACGCACGATTGTACTGGCTTGGTGATTTTCATGTTGGAGCTTGAGGCTGTAGGATGTGGATGTCAGATGAGGGAAGCTACCACAGGTTTGCGTATATGTTTGCAGTAGCAAGCGTGACCCATGAATCCTGTTCCCGGACAGTACAAGCAAGGCTCTGTATTCCTCTGTCGTTTGTCAGCTCTTTTGGAGCTGCGCAGTCGTTGATCACAGCAATGTCAGCTCCAAATAGCGGAATCTTTCTTTGGGGTATCTTCTACCGTAGGTTGAGCAAGAGCAGAAAAGGACATTCCTAGTCCCTTAATCGAGACTTCCAATAGAGGACCCGCATTCCCTGCAATCATGCATATGTCTGATTCCCAGCCAATATGTTTAGCAGCTTAGAGCTTGGAACCCAGTAGGATCTAGCTGGGACCTAAGAGGCTAAGAGTTTGCCTTTTTGGAGGGAGTGTAACTTGTATCTTACACGTTGTTCTATTTTGGAGTGTCTAGTGCAGCATTCAGTTGACAGTTGACTAAGTGCCCTGCTTTGTCTGGGACATGGAAACTCGGAGGTTCAAGCGGCAAGCTTACTAGTAGTGAACAGGCCACAACCAGAGTTTCGCTCAAGGATGTGAAGCACCCCCGTAATGTTCCCAACATACATTGTCCCTTGTACGGAACACGTACGTACGTACGTACCTACCTGCCTACCTACCTACCTACCTACATACATACATACATACATGCATACATACATACATTCTTGTCGGGGTTGGGGCGCTCACCCCAACCTACCCCAGAAAAACTACAACAATTGTTGAGCTTGGTGCGAACGAGCCTTAAAATTTGATTGGCCCGAGCTTCAATGACTATATGCTACCCTAAACCCTAAGCCCCGGGGCTCCAGGTCCTAAACCTTTAGCCCTAAACCCTACATGCTAAGTGTTTATGAGGTCTCCAAATCCTTTTCAGCATCCGCCATGGGTAAACGACGCTTCTGGTGGATTCCCCTTCTGGCGGGCTCTTGTTGAAGTGACCCGGAAGCTTGCATACTCATGATTGATCCCCTTGGATTTACCCCAGCAGTCTGCAAACTGCGCCCGCGACCCGGTTCGGCACGGTTGTTTGCCTAAATTCTACATAAGGCATCCTCACACGGGGGGCGCATTCGCAATTTGCCTCGACATCGCGTGCTTGCGTGGAGTGCCCCCCCATATTTTAGGCCGTCTTGGGTGACCTGTGGCGACCATCCCCATATGATGGGCATGAGTGCTAGGCCACAGGAAGCCCCAACATTGAGAGCTTCAGGCAGTAGGGTGCGGATGTCCTTAGGTCAGCAAAGCCTGAAGAAGTTAAGGTTTTAGGCATCGAAGTGTC
The DNA here is from genome assembly GCA_905231905.1 of Symbiodinium pilosum. Classification (NCBI taxonomy): domain Eukaryota; class Dinophyceae; order Suessiales; family Symbiodiniaceae; genus Symbiodinium; species Symbiodinium pilosum. The sequence goes on along the minus strand of CAJNIZ010046081.1, from coordinate 265,106 downwards.
CAAGCAGATGAAGCCAAACTGTCCGAGTCGGCCATGCTCACGTCTGATAGCGGAGTTTTGTTTGTTGCCAAGCTTTGGGGTTTGAAATGGATAGCGGCTTACAACATGAGCACTTACAAAGCTCCAGCCAATGTATTGACTAGCCTGTTGAAGTTGCTTCAGAGGCCTGTAAACCATTGTAAGCCCAAAAAGTTTCAACCGACGCGTGCCTGCCAAGGCTTATGAGGCCCCGAACTGCTTGGCTTTTTGCAGCGCCCTGTCAAGCCTTGCCCCATTTATGAAGAGCCGGGAAAGTCACCTAAACCCCAAAAGTAGATAAAATCATAGCCGTAAACCCATTTAAAAACAGCCCAAGAGGCCATTATTTTACATAGTCTTGCATAGGGTCCAGTAATCCTGAATTCGGGGTCCTTAAACCCCCAAACCTCAACCTTCAATCCTGAATTCGGGGTCCCTAAACCCTAAACCCCAATCCCAAACCCTTAACCCTTAACCCTAAACCCCAAACCCTAAAACCTAAACCCTAATCCTTAACCCTTAACCCTACACCCTAAACCCTAAATGCTAAATTCGGGGGAGGCCTGGCTGAGTTCCGCCTCTTTGGCCTGGGATGCGCCGTGGAATCTGCCATGGCCCACTTGGATGGCCAACCCCCAGGTGAGTAGGAGTTTAGGTTTTATGGTGTTGGGCTTAGATTTTTATGGTTTATGTTTTTATGGTTGAGAGTTGAGGGTTTAGAGTTGAGGGTTAGGGGGGGGGTTTGCCCAAAATGATGGAGAATCAACCGGACAATGAAATGGAAAGCTAGGATTATAGAATGGTTCTATGAGGGTTATTTTGGCATGGTTCCCTAATGATGGAAAACGAGCCGGAAAAGACAATGGAGATGACATGCAAACGGTGGTTATAGTGGATTCTAGGATTCGGGTTTCCGAAAATTAGGGGTCCCTTTTTTGAGGTGTCCCAATGAAAAGAATTATAGTGTTTCGGGGTCTATATTAGGGTCCCCCCGTCAATGGAAACTACCTAGTATGCTTGACAGGGACAGAATTTAGGGTTTAGGGTTCAGGCGCATCTAACCTCAGGGGAATATTACACCAATGATGACAAATCAAATGGACAATGACATGGAAACTGGGATTACATGTGTATGTGTATATATGTACGTAGATATATATTCATATATGTATATATTTGGGGTGGTTAGAAGTAGTCGGGATACCATCCCCACTGGGAGTCCCGCTGCTGAGGAAATTCTCATATTGGGGTCCATTTTTAGACCCCTGTTTAAATTATGTCACCTTTTTCAGAGACGGAGAGAGAGAGAGAGAGGGAGACGCATAGAAGAGGAAAAAGAGACAGTTCCATCTAGAGAGGGAAGGTGCCACGGGGTGGAACCCCGACGCGCCCCCTCGCGGGACGCGTGTGGCATCTAAAGAGGAACAAGAGAGAGAGATAGAGCGAGCGAGCCAGTAGAAGAAGAAAAATTAGAAGAGAGAGCGAGAGAAGTCCCTTTGCCTAACTTTTTTACAACTCTTTTTTCGAGGAAAATGACCTAATTCAAGATCCAGAATAACGCCTCAGTTCTTGCGCACCTAGTGCTCAAGGCGGAGCCTGAACACGGGCAATGAGCAGAAGCAAGTGCATAGCTCCATATACAGGGATGTATGATAGGGATTCACTCTCCTTCAAGGACCAGCGCCTGCCCTTTTGTTAGCTAGGAATGAAGGCAAGGATCCTTATAGTCGTTCCTATATAACCCACTATGGCAGTGTCCATTCCTTCATTCCCAGCTAACCAAAGGCCGGGCAAGAGTATGAAGGATTCAGGATTCAGCGTCTTTACAGAGCTTAGAGTTGCACAATAGCACAAAGGCGGCCTGAGAGTTTCGCCTTCAGATCTTTGAGGTTAAAGTTCGGGATTGCAGGGCGAGTCTGATATTATGGTTTGGGGAGTATGTATGGCTCAGCTCTGGGATCCATTTTGGAGCGGACTGTTAGAATTTTGGGTGGGCGAAAGGGTTCAGTTTAGATTAGCGGTTCAGCATCAAGACACAAGCGACAGTTTCCCTAAACCCCAAACCCTTAACCCTAAACCCTAAATGGTGCTGTGGGTTGCAACACGTAGAAGCCGCAGTGATTGACATTACGGGTAGTACCTAAGCAGAGCATTTGACCCACAAGATGGTGGTGTGTTAGGGCTCAGGCTTCAGGATTTAGAGGGTTTGGGGTTCTAAGATTTAGGGATTCACCTTTTTTCACCTCAAAGGCCATGGCTTCTGATTCCCGAGTTTCTGACAGGAACCGGAGCAGCTGTCGAAGTTGCCCTCGATTCTCGTAGGAGCGGCTCTTCGGGAATTGTGAGGGTTTAGGGTTCTAACTGGGTCAATGGATGTCCTAAACCCTGAAGAACTGCAAAAAGGACGAAGGATCCTTTTCTCTTCCAAGCGGTTCGGACCAGACCAATCCGCTGCCAGTATGCATGCGCTAGAAGCGTTCAACTGACATATTGTAGAAGCCTGAATATGCATGAATAGAGTCCCTTCATGGTCCTTTTGTAGCTGTGATGATATATACCTTCCCTACCTCCCTGTGTCCCTGTTCCAATTTTTTGGGGTCGTTCATTACCCCAAGTGTGATCCGCGGCAGGATCCTCAAACCTTCCCGAACGAATCCCAAAAGGGATGTGATGGCCCAGGTTTCAAGGTCCATCCTTTGCTACTTGTAGATCCTGGCCTTAGCTGTACGCCCTGAACACAGCATGCCCAAACCTCCCAGAACCCGTCTTACGTCTCCCCCGCGCCAGGGGCATCATGGACCTGAAGCTTGCATCGTAGACTGTTCTCGAATTACTTGGGTACTGCGCTACTAGTATCTTGCATCTCCCCCATACTTGCACCTGAAAGCCTGAAAGCTAGCAAGCAGTCCTTCAGACAAGGGTTGGCACCTGGGGCTGCGTACAGGAGGCCCCGTCCGTCATCCGGTAGTCAAGGACACTGTGCTAGAAGTTTTGCTGCTGGTGAAGTGGTCGAGAGTCCCGGGTTTAGGAGAGAAGGCCTCGCAATCTTCTGAAGTCTTACTGCCCACTCTTGCACATGCAGCCCGCGTTTGAACCAGAGCATCAGCCTTACTTGCTCCAGTTTGTAGCAGGCGGCACAGCCTGTGCACTCCTAAGTAGGAAGACCACAGCAGATTGGTCCCAAGGCATCGCTGTCATAATCAACGATGCAGCTGACTGATTTTGCCAGTTGCCGCCCTGTGCTATGCCCCAGCTGAGGTGGTCGTGGTCCTGCTTTGGGAGATGCTGTGTACTTCATTCACAACAGACGCTTGCCAGAAAAGATTTTGGACGTCTGTGGCTTCAACGTTTCGGTTGAACGTGCGAGTTTTGACATGAAGGACCTGAACTGTCATAATCCTTACTGGTGGTTCGAAGGGAATAAGGGAAGATCAGCCCAGCATAATCCCTATATATACTCCCTTATTCCCTGCTAACCCTCAATCCCCCAAAACCTAGACCCCAACCCTGAACCCTAAGCCTGAACCTCATATTTCCTACTAAGCACCAGCAAACATCATTGGATGTAGGCCTCTTAGCACCAAACTTGGTCTGGCCTGGGCTGGGTCGCACACCCATGGTCTCTGGGTTTAGGGTTTAGGAAACTTACATGATGACGCGATCATATGGGCTAGTAGAAGTAGGGTTGGTGTCCGGAGTTTTCAGCCACTTTTGAGAGGTTTAGGTTTTATTGCTTTTACTTGTTTATCGCCCTATGCAACTTCTATTTATCCTGGGCTTGAGGGTTTAGGGTACCTAAGCCGTCGTCATACGGGTATATAGTATATGATGGGTTTTCCTCATATGGTGACTTGATGTACTGTCCGACTGCATTGGAGCCCTTTTCGAGTTATGGGGCTTGCAGTACTGCTGCCTTCCACATCCATGAGGACCATCCCCCTAAGGCTTCATGAAGTTCCATGTGGATGTTTCCCGAACTTAAGGTTCATATTTGGGGCCTTGGTTGTAACACTGGAGATTTTTCGGTGCATATGACATTTTATTTGTGTCTCACATCAAACCAAACTCCATATGATCTGTATTAACTCAACATAGAGCGTTCGGGGATCGTGCGATGCCAGTGCTAACCCCGACACTTGCAACAGATGCCTTGTAGGAGATCATAAAGCCTTATCACCTGGAAGTCAGGCAGTGCAAATCCAGGCTGCTAAGAACTTGTGTAAGACCTCTCAATCTCCCAACATCCACAAGGCCCACCTGCAGCCAAGCAGTCCCTTTTAACACACCTCTTGTGATAGAAAGGCCGAATGGCCACAAAGCTTACGTGCAGGGTCAAGCGGTTTTTCGACCCCCCAAAGCTTAAATTAGGCCTCATGAGAACCTCAGCCTCAAAGCATGCCGAGGACAAGCCAACGATCCTGGAAGAGATTGCTGCAACCCTCTCTGGGCGAGATCGGGAGGCCTTCTCAAGCCTGTAATTCGCTATCACCTATGACCCCAGCCCCAACGATGGCCTCAAGACCCCAAGAGATGTTCATCACAATAGAGGTCGGTTTAGGGTCAGGGTTTAGGAGCAAACGACTCAGTATTACACTCCCTCCGAGGGATGAAGCTAGATTCATTTCTGGATCCAGAACCAGTGAACCCGTCATCCTTGAAAAGTCCCACGTGCCTTACACCCCGAAAATGAGGAATCTGCACGAAACCCGCGTAAGACATCCTTTATACTCAAAACATGTCCTGAATACGGCACCTACTATTCGTGTGAAGCAAAATGGGACCGCGATTTGGGGAAGCCCCCTTTGGGGCGCATGTGATTGAAAGCAGGTGGAAGTTCTGAGGGATATAGTGAAAGCTGCATTCCGTATACTCCCGCTTTCAACCATGGCCACTGATGAGATTGGTTCGGGGTGTGAGGTTCAAGGTGCTGGAGGTTCAGGGAGGAAGATGCTTCCTCGATTCCTGGACCCCAACCAAAGGCCGTCCAGCGGCCCTAAACTCTGAACCTAAAAAGAAACTGCCTGTGGCGTCTGTTCGGAGCATCCCTTGGATGCTGTCCCCTCCCCGCAACAGTCATATCAAGAATCCTCACTAAGGTATTCGTATTCTTTATCATGTAATGATACTAGACTGGCAAGGTGGGGTGTGTGTTATAGGGCGGGGGGGGGGATAGCATCCAAGGCAGCTTCTTCGCTCAAGCTACAAACCAGCAGGTAACCCAGACCCATGATCAATAAACCCCCTCCCCTTAATAGGGATTATTGTAATAGGGATCCTAATATTTGGGCCTTAAAAGGAGAGGGGTTTATTAATCATGGGTCTACATTAAGCAAGGGAGTATGTAAGCATCCCGAGAGCTCTATGTCCCAACCCTTTTTTGCCATTGGCCCGCAGAGCAGGAGGCCTGAGTTGTCGAAGGGCTGTTGAGGTCATAAGGTTTAGGGTTTAGGGGTTTGGGGGTTCAGGGTTTAGGGGTTTAAGGTTTAGGGTTTAGGTTTCTTGGACCAGAACAGCTGCCTTCGCAACTGCTGCTTGAAGCTTTGTCGCTGTGATTATTGATGAACGTCTCTTGTGCTATTGTCAGAAGTCAGGAGCCATGTTTCTATGCTTGACAGACAACATCCTGCATGACAATTATGTCTCTCAACATGGGTTTGCACAATGTTAGCATACTATACCTAGGGCCATGCAGGATGTTATCCATGAGTAGGACGACTACAACTCTTACAGTGTCTGTCTAACTGGCACAGGCGGAAAATCAGATCCCGAGGAAGGGCTTGGCGTCTGTGATGGCTCAAAGGATGGACGAGTTTAGCAAGGAGAATGCCAAGGTCAAGTGGCTGTGTTAAGGGCTCCTTTCTGCCTTCATTCGCAGGACATTTGGGATGTAACGCTGTGACTCTTCTTTATGGAAATGACCGGTTCGGGGTGTAGCATGCGCATCTGAGGGGGCTTTTGGGCCTGTTGTTCGGGTGAAAGGATTAGGGTTGGGCTAAGTCGGCCAGACAGCCTGCCAAATCCAATCTGCAAAGAAATCTTTACTTGGTCCTTTGGAGGGCGATCGCTTCTTATGCTGAGCCAAACAGCCCCTTACAATTTGATTTTCTTATTGCAATGTCTATGGTAGACGTGTAGTGTGAAACGACAGATGGCCATGCAAAAGGGCTACCCAAAAGTCATTTCAAGGCACCTGGATGGATTTCCGCAACGTTTTAATTTTAGTGCCCAGATGAACAGGGTGATGCTATGCGAATCCTCCATCTAGGCACACCATGTTGAAAGGCGGCACTTTCTTATGCTCGTTCTGAGACGGCAAGATGAATGCCAGCAAGGGTTGCTACACCTGGTTCTCAGGGTAGCACTTCAAGCCTGTCCGTAGTTCCGACAGGCATCAGGTCTCACAGGAGTGGCAACCAGGAGCTTATGCGAGGTATAGTGCCCTGCTTCATAGGCTATAGTCCCCTGACGTAGATAGAATGTGGCTTTGGGTATGTTATAATACGATCCCCATATACCCCATATTGTATCTACTTAAGGGGGACTGCTCCAGAACACTTGTTTGGCACCTTAAACAACCTGATTCCTAAACGTTCTCTGACATTCTTTGCTTCTTCAAACAGGAATGAATGGGTCAGCGGGATTGAATTTGCATTGGGGATTCTGAAGCGCAGGCGAAAGCTTGCAAATTGCAAAAGGAGGACTTATGATACTTTCTAGGCCTTGTGGTAGGGAGATTGTGATGCTCTAACTTCTGTCTTCGACTGCCATGCATAGAAACACATAGACATACACGAAGACACTAAGCTTTGGGCCTTGGCCCCCTGGACCCTAAGTTCTAAGCGCGCACTCTGGTGAGGCCCATTTCTGGTCGGTGCGCACCTGGTCTCGAGAGATCGAGGGGAGCGAGGAGTTGAACACTTGGCAGCTTGAGGCCTGTGACTTTCTTCCCTTACTTGAGCTACGGTCTAAACTCCTTAATAGGGGTCATAGAGGGGATTATATAGAGTTCAAGTTTTAGGGTCCAAGGTCCTTACGGGAGGTTATAGGGGGGCTTATTTTCCGGCTTATTAAGGAGGCTATAGCTCAGTTACTGTAGGAGGATTATATGGTGTTTTACTGGGCGTATATAGGGAAATTGCCCCCGAAGAAGAAATCTTTGTCCCTGATGGTGGTTAAATAGGGGGGACCTTAATATAGACCCAAACATCTAATAATCCCCATCATTGGGACCCCAAAATGGTACCCCCTAATTTTGGGACACCCTAAACCCTGAACCATTTTGTTTCATGGTCCCAGTTTGGGAAACCCCTTTCATGTAGGCAACAATGACGGAGGCCAGAACAGACTTCGGAGTTCCTGAACCTGCTCGGGGTCTAGGGTTTAGGGCTTCCAGTGTGACTCTCAGATCCCCAGGGTGCCTGCAGGAGTTTAGGGATTTTAGGAGTTTCGGGTTAGGGAAGACTCGTCAGAGAGTCCTGGCTCAAAAGAAGAGATTTGGATCCCCTTCTAGGGGGAAGTACAAAGCTTCTGGGGACTATGTAGAGGTCGTATGAGGTAGTTATAATCTGCTGTGATGGTCTTGGTTTGAAACTGGTCTTGTGATTGCATATGCGCTTCCTTAGGCGGTGTAAATGAGAGTTTGCTTTGTCTTTTGCGTTCAAGTTGCTGGCTTCTCAGGTAGGGTTACACCTTCAAGAGGCCGAGTAGTGATGGTCTGGCATTCCACCTTTGGCGCACACAAACTTCGCTGCGGCCTTGCTGGGGAAGAAGCAGGGCATGTGGGTTGGGGCTGCGGCTGGTGTTCAGCCATGACCTTGACATTGTACACTCGTTGTATAGGCCAGAAAACTGGCATTTCTCAAGATGGGGGCCGCAAAAAAACAAGCAGACCCCAGTATCCCCAACCTAAATCCCAAACCCTAAAGCCACCCAAAGCCTTCAACACCAAACACAGTCCCGAAATCTATAGGCCAATTCATAAACAGATTGCCCTTCTTTCCGCTTCAGCCATGCAAGAGTTGAATCTCTAGCTCTCAGCCCTAACCCCTGAACCCCAAACGCCTGGCTGCTAGTAATGGTACGTCTTATGCCTGGATGTTAACTAAATGTCCAAACCCTCAACCCTAAGCCCAGACCCTAACCTACCAGGACTCCTCCTGTGGCCCGCAGCCCTCCATCCCACTTCCTGGGACCTGTGTTGTCTTCTTTTCAGAGCACACCATCACCAAGCGGTGGCTTGGGCTTAACTTACCGTCGGTTAGCTGGAAAGAAAGTGGGAACCTACGATGATGGGTTTAGGGTTTAGAAGGGAAAAGAACATGGAAACGACTATAATGGGTTTAGGGTTTAAAAGAAATGGGAATTACTATCATGGGGTAAGGGACTACTATAAGGATCCATTCCTGCATTCCTAGGGGTCGAGGGTTTGGGTTCAGGGTGAGGCCTTAGGGTTTAGGGCGAGTTTGGGGTCAGGATTGAGTCTTTGGGGTTCAGGTTGAGGTCAGGGAAAGGTTTCTTGGGTTTTAGGAATCAGGGTGTGGGTTCAGGGGTCAAGGGTTGCCTGGCTGCGTGGAAATTGGGTTTGGGTTCGGGGATTCAGCTTTCGCACGTCTTGGCCTTGGAGCTATTCAGGGTTGAGGACTGGGGCCAACGCTGGAGCAAGTGTCTGTCTGCCTGCACGCACGTAGGTCGGTAGGTATGTATAATACACGTATGTTTGCGCGTCACAGTTAAGCTATAGTCTAAACTCCTTGAAAGGGGTTATATGGGGGATTATATAGGGGACTATTAAAGGGTTATTAAGAGGGATACTAGGAGTTTAGATTATAGCTCACATTAAAGCTCGCAGAGGCAGAACTCTGGGACCGTAGACATCCTCCTGTTGCGCGTGGGCAACTTGAGTGAAGAGGCAAGGTTTCAGGGGTGGCGTTCAGGCTTCATAACGTTTTTCACTTCTACTAGGGCTTAGGGTTCATGGATGTTCAAGGTTTAGTCGCTCCTTGCAGGGTTTAGGGCTGACGGCTACGATGTATATAGGTGACAGAATTACTCCCCAATCCATGCAAGCTGAATTGTTGTTGAACCCCCTGAACAGGAGTAGGTTTGGACATCGTGTCTTAGAATTGTTGTTACTCTTGCTGCCTATATAACCCCTATAAAGCCATAGAAGTTTGATTTTTATACGGACCCCGAACCTACACTACCTCAACAAGCGATGCCCTTGCCGTTATGAGCAGATTCAGCTGGCGGGGTTCTGGGGTTGGTTAGGGATACTGGAGATGTAGATCAACTCCTATACCCTAAACCCTGAACAGTCCGGGGTTGAGGGTTTGGAGTCGATTTTGTGGCTTGGCTCCTATTTGGGTGCTCTAGTAGGTGTTTACAAAGCATGTTCTACACCTCTGCCAGGCTTTTAATTAGAGAGTATCTATCCTGACTCTCCATGTCTCTGGAGTCTTGTTTGATTTTTCCGGTTGCTTGCTAAAAAAGGGAGCTCTCGACCAGGCAAGAGGGCAGTAATGAGTGCAGCTGGAGCCCTAAACTCTTTACTGCCTCAAAGCTCGAAACCTCAGGGGGAGCACGTGCCAGATTCACCTGTCGTGTTGACAGACGTGCTGATGATGCATTTCGGAGGGTGGGATTCAGATGTTTGGGACCCTATACATTTTAACGTTCAGGGTATATTAGGGGTTTCCTAAGCGGAAGTTCTGTGATTTTGCCTTGTTGCAGTCCAAATAAATAGCCTTATGCCGGTGATGCCTGTTTGGACTTTCCCGCATACAGATCCAGGGGCTGGCGTTTCCGCAATCCCGTTTCGACTGTCAAGGAATCTACATCCCTGTGCGTAAGGGCTCGGGTGAGACATCGCAAGTGTGGGCCCTGCAGATATCGGCCCTTTTTGTTTGGATCCTCACGCCTGTTGTGTGCTCTCTTGTTTGTTTTTTTCCTCTCTCTCACTCTCTCTCTCTTGCTGTCTCCCTCTCTCCCTCTGTCTCGGTCTATGTTATGTGTACTCAAATGCATATGCTCAGGGTTCCCCAGGAACAGATCAGTGTTGTTGTTGGGGATTGGCTAGGGGTGTAGTAGGGGTGTGCATGTCAAGAGAACCCCTAAACACTAAACCCTAAACATTCTTGAGTTGTTGGTGCACATCTTAGGGCCTGAAACTTCCCCTTCTCCCTTAACCCAGCCGCAAAACCTTATAAATTCGCCCCTAAAGTCTCAACACCCCCGCGCCCCGTTTTAGGGTTTCATGGCTTTTAGGGTAGGGACACCTACGCTATATCCTAAATTCTCTGTAGCCTGTACTTGCAGGCCTTGAAACCTAGTCCCTAAGCCCCCAAGCATGCAGGTGGCAGTGGAGTTGGCCACCATTGTCGGGACCTCGAAGGCTCCCGGCTGCAGTGGAGCGTGAGAGCTCATTGGGGGTTCGTGGGGAATAAGGAGAGAGAGAGAGAGACAGAGAGAGAGAGAGATATACACATATATATATATCAATATATATGTATATAGTGTAGGACTTTATAGGGAGTATATTCCCTGATTCCCTTATTGTTCCCTACTAACCACCGGTAAGTAAGATTGGCTACTGGACGTTGATCTTTGGTATTTCCATCTGCAGCATCCTAATTTATAGGGCCGGTTGTCGTCCTGAGCCCAGCTCTCTTCTAGTTTTGCAGGAAGGGTTCTGTTTGGAACCTCTTGCAGAGATGCTCCTCTCTCTCTCTCTCTCTCTCTGTCTCTGTCTCTCTGAGAATTGAACCTGCGTAAAAGCAGTCAGCACAACAAGCGTGCCAGACGTGTCTGATACCCTCTAACTTCAGTGGCCTCGGCCGCACGACCCTACACCTGAGCTGCCTGAACCCAAGACTGAGCCACGAAGCCACATCCACCTCTGTCAAGGTTGAAAACTGCTTTAGGGCTACCAAGGGCCGCGCGGTATTCGCTCCAGGTTCCCTGTACTGCGATATAGTCCCCCTTAAGTAGATAGAATATGGGGTATATGGGGATCTTCTTATAAAATACCCAAAGCCATATTCTATCTACTTAAGGGGGACAATAGGTTTTCGCTTTCTCAGTATGGTCATTTTGGTTTTTCATCGGCGTGGTGATAAGGTTCAAGGCCTAGGTCCCACTTTCAGGGGTGATGCCTTATTTTGTAGAATTCATGGCCTGGTGGGGAATATCGGAATGTATATTATATTAGGGTTATATAGAGATTAGATTCCTTGATTCCCTACCAAGAGCCAGTAAGTGTTGGAATTTGGGGGGGTGGATTGGGCACGCCTCGAGTTTCCAGGGGCGGCTGCCATCTTCCGGTTGCGGTTTGAGTGATGGGCTTCTTCACTTCGAGCCAGTTTCACCATTGGGCTTAGGGTTATATATTGGGGGTGATATTGGTACACTGGAAAATATGATGGAAATTACGATTTATGGAGTATAGCCACTGAGTTGCAAAAGGGTTCTGCTGTGCCACCATTTTCTTGGGCAATCCCTGTCCTTGCAATCAAAACCCCAGCTGGAGGCATCTTCCTGATCATATTCTCATCCTTGTTGGGCTTGATTCTAGTCACCTAGAATCAGCACACTTCTCAAACGGCAAGGAGCCTTGAATTGAGATGTAGCCAGGTCGCCCGACGCCGCAAGATTCGATGATAGTTTCTGCAGGCTTCCAGGTACCCTGCCGGTGGGAGAATACCACCATGCTTCTCAAAGTTGTGCCTGCAGAATGTCAAGAACTGAACCCTGGGATATTCAAAGCATACTCCTACTTTCACAAACCTCGAACCCCTAAATCCTAAACCCAAGACCCCCTCCTGAGCCCGCCTGTAACCCTGACCATCCAGGACCCGCACCCAAATTTTGGCTCTGAAGCCAAATGCTACGCACTTCCTTCCTATATCTCCTCAAAGCACTCAGTATTCTTTGGGTTTAGAGTTTAGGGTTTAGGGTTTGGGATCGTATTATACAGTCCCAGGCAGTCCTAAACCCCCAACGCTCAAAGGGGTTTCCATGAAGCGGGATCCCCAATCTCCCCATCTACTACAAGCCTCATAACGAGGGCTCCCAAAAAGGAGCCCCCCTTTTGTGAAAACCCTCATCCCCATAATCCACCACATAGTCCCAGTTTCCATTTTGTTTTCTATTTTGCCTTCCACTTGATTCTCCTTTAATGATGGAGTATCCCTTATGCAATCCAGAAACCAACCCTTCGTATAGTTTTCACTTGCCCGCTGATTTTCCTTTTGATGCCTCACTCGGGGTGAGGCCTATGCCCTGTTGGGGTAATATCTCTAAATATTCCTGAGCCCTAAAACCCAAACCGTTGTAATAGTAAGAGGTTCCAGCTCCGCAGTCTTCACGGTCGAGCTGCTGCCGCACGAAGGACTCGAGCCGCCTTTTCCGGGCCTAGGGCTGTAGGGTTTAGGGTGCAGGCTTTAGGCTTTGAGTTTAACAGGGTTCAGGCGTTTAGGATCTAGGGTTAAGGGCTTAGCGGCCTCTTTAATCAAGACAATGGATACTAAAATGGAAAAGAATTGCATTACGACATGAAAACGATTATTTGGGATGATAGGGTTAGGGTTATTCAGGCTGTAGCATTTGAAGGCTTGGGGGTAGGGGGCCTTCAACACTTGTGTTTCTCAGAACAGCATACCCGTAGGACTCGACATTATTTGCGGTTTGGCGATTACGCGCGGGTTATGGGGGGGTTTCTATTAAGGACTGTAGTGGGCTGTTTTGAGCTACAGGTTTGGGGTTCAGGGTTCAGGGTTGGTTTGGGGGAGGGTACTGTTGCTGCCTGTCATTTTACGTTCTGAGCCTAGAGTGCATGTGCGGCCCGCCTGGCTAACCCAGGACGCTTAGCATTACACTGAAGACGTACGACCAATGTTAGGGAGAAGTGGAGCAGTAGCATTGTCAGCTCCTCAATCCAGAGCCCTACACCATAAAGCCATCATATGACCATTATCATTATGAGGCTGTGATTTTTTCCAATGCGTCGCAAGTCATAAGCTTGGGACATTGAAGCAGCCTAGAACCCTGCAGAAGGGGCTCCTTGATATCGATACAGTTGAAGGCTTACAGGACGGATCTTGCTCTGTTGGGTAGAATATAAGCCAGACTCCATCTCGCGAAATATCCATAGCCTTTGTAGAGCCGTTGCAGAGTGCCAGCGTAATTCATGATCCTCCCCCAAGAGCCCTGAGGGCCCATCTTCGAGGGGCCCATACTTCTACTATATACCCTTAACTCCAAACCCTAAATCCCAAACCCCAAATCCTCAACCATAATCCGCCAGGATTCATCTCTCAACGATTCTTCGTAGTTCACGTGGAGCGGATTATTGGCCAGGTTGGGGCCCTCGTCTTGCAGGGTTACTTGTCTTACCTTTAGTTAGCCAGGAATGAAGGAATGGATCCTTATAGTAGTCCCTATGTAACCCATCATAGCGCTTTCCACCTTCTTTTCCATTCCTACAGACCCCATTTTAGTAGTTTCCATTTTCTTTTCCATTCCTTCATTCCCAGCTCATCGAAGGTAAGTTATTTAGGCTACCAGGATACTACGGTTCAGAGCTCCAGGTTTGGGGTTTCGGGTTGAAGGTTCAGGGTTTAGGGTTCAGGATTGTTTAGGGTTGAGGGTTCGGGGTTTAGGATTGAGCGTGTTTAGGGTTGAGGGTTCAGGGTTTAGCTTTCAGGGTTACGGGTTAGGGTCATCGCAGTTGATAGCCGCTGCTACAAGTATTTTTTACCGGAATGTGTCAAAGATGAATCCGGAGGTGCTGTATTAGTATTGCTGCTAGAGGCAATACCTGTCGTGGACCCCCACCCATTAATAGTGACTAGAAGGGATAATGGTGATTGCGTTAGGGTTCCTTTATATCCCTATGCTACCACTATTACAGGGTGGGGAGTCCACCAAATCAATACCAAATTTCTAGCCATTTCCATAGTTTCGACTTGTAAAAAATCATCACTGTTTCTTGTATTTTTGTCAGGTGCACTCTTGCTGTTCTATCCTACTTTTGTTTCTATTACTGTCAACTTTTCCAAGTATGTTCCTAGCGATCACTAGCAGTACTGCTGCTGTTGACTAAAGACAAAGCGGGAGCGCACAGGGTCTTCCTAAATTGCCCAGCCCAAGCCCAGAAGCACCTAATCCTAGGGTTATATATATATATAGAGAGAGAGATACATATATATATATATATATCCCCAAGTATTTTATAGTCAACCAACAAATCAAAATGGACAATGATGTGGAAACTGGGGTCATATAGTGGTTTATAGCCACATGCATGAAGGCAACGATGGGCAGCTGCCATTTCACGCGAGTGCGGCTTCTGCCCTCTGGGGTCAGCCAGATGCACGAGGGGTCACAGGGCTTTGCTGGGATTTAAGGATGTGGCATGCAGGCCCAAGTTTTTCTTGGGCCCCCGAGCCTTTTAAGCCCTCATAACACCTAGGATCAAGCCGCAGGTATAGAGTCCCTACAAAATTTGTGTAGTACCACAGCTGTTTGAAAGGGGATAGTTGAAGGAGCAAGATCCTACCGTAGGGGTAGAGTGCTAGGTGAACACTCCTAAGCCCTAAACTAAACCTGTCACTCAGAGTTTAGGGCATCTTGGCTCGAGGTACAGCATCCCTGGGCTCAACAACTCTTTTGCTGAACTCTTTCATTTCTACCATGGCGAGCACTTTATTTAAGCCTTGAACCCGAAACTCTAATCTCCAAACCCTAGCCGCTGAATCCCACCAGGCGCATGTTGAGTCTCTGACCCCTAGGCCCCTAGGGAGGGTGGGGGGCCTAAGCCCTAAACCCGAAACCTGCGGGGTGGGGGGTTTGATATTAGGGGGAGGGGATGCGCCCCCTCGCGGCTCGGAGGTTTGGCCGGAAGGCCTGACGATGGCAGATATCGATCCGTGACGGCACCCCATTCATGAAATGGGTAGTTTCCAAAAAAAGTTTCATTTTGGTGCCCCTAAATATTACCATACGGGGCCCATAATTTTCAGAACAACCCAAATGGAGGGAGGCTTGCAGTATGGCTGAAAGTTGTTAATGGAAAAGTGGTGAGTGTGTGTGTACCATGTGCAAGCCCCGAATTACGTGAAATCGAGAGTGTGCCTTTGGAGGGTCAAAGCTTGGCTTATGACGGGGTATTCTTGGTTTTGTTTTTTTCTGTCCCGCTATTTCCTATGGAGACTATTTGCTGCCATCGGTGCTTGTATGCGTAGGTAGCAGTTGCGGGCCCATGGCCTCAACACTGAAAAGATCTCTCTCGAAATGTTTGGAACAATGCTCCTAAACCCTAAATCCTAAATAGTAGCCTCCGTTTTCTTTTCCATTATCCCTATATATTTAACCCCTATATAACAGTAACCCTCTCTTCCTTCCATTTTTCGGGAGCCACACGGTAAATGTGAACCGTAAACCCTAAACCCTAAACCCTAGTATATTACAGTACATTATAGTTTCTTATACTCTATTATCGTGTATTAGACGAGCATCACTGCCATTAATAAAGGGGTCAAGATCACGGGGATTCTTAATTGGAGCCAAGGTATAGGCGCTGACTTAGGCGTGTTGAGCCCTTGATTGTTTACTTATCTCTCGGGACAACTTAAGAGCACATCACCTCAAAGCGAGGCCCTCTATTTTCAAGGCGGGGAGTACCCAAAAGTACTTGCTGTTGTGTTTGCTTCTCTTCATGAACATCTTGTACCATGTAGGGATCAAAGCTCCTGCTATTGCCATATGCAAGGACGCATCCCGGCTGTCGCATTCTAAGCCTAACATTTGTAAAACGGACTCAGTCAGAAGAGACACTCTTCGCAGCGTGTAGAAGGTGCTCAAAACCTCACTCTAACCTGTAAGCCCTAAACCACTAAAGCCTGAATCCCAAACCCTAAACCCTAAGCACCCTGAACAGCGAGTAAGGAGACGCCCAATCCGACTAGGTTGGTGAGGCTGAGTTCAGGCTGCAGCAAGCTTTGGGGTTCTGAGTTCCAGGGATGACCGGTGAGGCCTGCGATTTCGGGATGAGGTGGCCCAGGGTTTAGGAAGGGCCTAGGGTATAGGGTCTAGGGCTCAGGGTTTAGGGTTTAGGGCCTTAGGGTATAGGGTCTAGGGCCCAGGGTTTCGGGTCTCGGGTTTCGGGTATTCGGAATGGAAATTTGTAAGGATGGCGCTTTGAACAAAATAGCACCCGCAAATTGCGTCTTTGGGGTCTAGGGTTGTGCACCACACACCTACAGCAATTGTAGCAGGATTGCTATGCACTGCATCAGCCTCCTCTAGCAGCCTATTCTACCTGGATTTGACCGGGTTCTCTTTCTATCACCACGGTGGATGGCCAGGGTGGGCATAATGACCAAGAGGGTCGGATGACAAGCTGCACCGTTCTCTTTTGGGAGTGCGGTATTGGGAGCTGTGTGCTCTCACTCTCAAAGTATGTAACGTCCCGTGCAGATTCATCATTTGGTTGTTCGAAGCCGACGAAATTCAATTCAAGGCCCTGAAGCTTTGATCGACTATAACCCTATGCCCGGCAAGGAAGATGGTTTGGGCATTTGCCTCAATGCTGCTCCGGCGGAGAGGTGTGAAGCTCTGGAAGGCACCTGGCTCCAGGAGTTCAAGAGCTCTGGGTTTGCGTCAGTAAGCCGTTCATACAGTTGGGTTGCATGTCTGTCTCTGTTGCAGACCCTGCGATGCGTGGTTCCCAGTCAATCGCACTTCTCCCAACTCACCAGTTTTCCATGTCGATCCTTGGCGACCCCTGCAGCCCAAAAATGTGAACAGGAGACTATTCATCTTCTTCAGAAGTGGACGGGCGTACCACAAGAACTTTCAGTTATCATTCTTGGAGTGGCTATTTCAAGGGCTATAGTCTAAACTCCTAGCATACCCCTTAATCACCCCTACAATACTCTGCTATATAATCCCCTATATAACCCCGCTGAAGGACCCCAGACCCTCAATCCTAAAACCTGAACCCTAATCCCCCCTTTAAGGAGTTTAGACTATGGCTCATCAGAGCTGGACCCTAAACCCTAAACCCTATCCCGATGGTCCCAGGTGCTGGCCTCTATTGTGTGGCAGGATTTCCATCGCGTGGTCATGCACCTTGCCCCGAGATTTGGTTATATGTTACAGTTACATACAGTTACTATAGAACCCCATTATATATAACAGTTACTATAGAATACCATAAGATACTATAGTTAGAGTTAGAGTACCATAACATATCATAGTTGCTATAGTCTACCGTCATGTATTTTCCTTTTTTGTTGGGACCTCCCCCCCAGAAAGCTAGAAAGACAGAACTTGCGCTCAAAAATCGGCCATGGTGTTTCTTGCAACGTTCTCAAGAATGCCGTGCAACTTTGAAACCAGTTTGCGAGGCAGGTTTCGGGACAAGCAAACCAAGCCTGAGAGGCATTAACTAGAATTCCCAAGGCGTAGCACAATCTTTAGATCATTTTTTGTTTGAGACAACACCACTGCGTGGAAACTGGCTGCGGTTGACAGTGGAGTGTAAGGTAGTAGAAATGATGGCCGTTTTTGCCACCAGGCAGTCAGAACCATAGCGGATGGATCAAGCTTTGGGTGCAGGCGGTCGACCTGCTTTCACGTTACCAGGACCGTTTTCTGTGACGAATAGATCTAATCAGTAGGTATGAGCTGCTCTTCAACTTGTGGCCAATGCCTGGCGCCAGGCTGTTGATGGGCGTGATTCTATGTTTCTGTCTTGCGGTCGCTTTGTGGGTTGCTTCTTCGTCTCGCGTTGGCGCTTGGGAATCTTGAGTGGAATGGTGCCGGTTCTTAAATGGACCGGGAACACTTCAGTTTACAGTTTGCTGTGCCTTCGGGCTTTGGCAGACTCGAAACGCATTACATCGCCCCTCTGCATTCTTGTATCTTTCATGTATGTGTGTCTGCCTGACAACGGACTGCATGCCCATGTCTAGTTATAGCTGCACCTCGTGTTGCAACACGGCTGCGCGAAATGCCAAGGAACACGCTGCTTCTCAACTACGCGGTCTACGATTCTTTGTTGATCTGGGTTTGTTTCGGTGCTAGGTAGCGTCAGGATTTGCCGATGTGCAGCATGACGCACTTTGAGTGGTAACTGGAGTGTTTTTATTTGGGGGTTGTCGAAATCATAGTCCTGTTTCAGGTCCACATTATGGCAGGGCCCCCCGAAATTTGTGGTACCACAATTTCAGAGACCTCCACATGATTGCCGTCCAAGATGTAGGCCGTTACATGTTGTTGTCATTATGGTCGCCTGGGGGCACACCCTACTGTTGGACCTGCCGTCCATGCTTTCTGTGGAGTTTCTCAAAACAATTCCTACACCCCGTGAGGGGGTCTTTAGTACCTCCCTACAGGTCTCTACGGCTATCCTGTTTTCAGAAGCCCCCCCTTGGGGCTTGCGGCTCCCAGCTTTTCCCAGGCCTTCAAACAAGAGAATATCACCCTCATGCATTTTTCAGAAGTTCAACTTGAACCCTGAAGCCTAAATGGTAGTTTCCCCAAATGAGGGTACCCCAATATAAACCCCCCAATACTTTAATCCTTATTACGGGGACCTCCAAAATGGTACCCCTAATTGCCCAAGATCCTCTAATGCAACCCAAAACATCCAAACCCTAAACCCAAAACCCTAAAGCTTCATTGGGATCCCCACAGCTATGGAATCTGAGAAGCGCTTGCATATTCCGTGTTCGGATGTCCTTGAACTCGGGACTGTCAGCCCTCAGTCCCAAAGCCCGAGACCCCAATAACCCCTGCAATAGCCGGATTCCCTTCGAACTAGTTCCATTAAGTAGATAGAATATGGCTTTGGGTATATCATAATAAGATCCCAACATTTCCCATATTCTATCTACTTAAGGGGGGCTATACCGCTTAGTACTTGTCGTCGGGCTTGCTCGCAGAAGGGCCTTGAATCTTGCTTTGGTTTTCCGTGTGCTCCTATGGAACAGTGTTGTACCCTGCATATTGTAAAGGCGAGGCGCGAGGGAAAAATCTATTGCATATATGACCCCCCAACAGTGCCGTTTCCATTTTCTTTGCCATTACCCAAAGCCAGAAGCTGCAGAAATTTCCCAATTTTCCTTCCTATTCCATTGCTTCCTACTGACCATGGAGGCTTGACCACAGGAAGGAAGCATGTCTACAGGGCTGAGGTGGCTTAGTCAGGGATCCCGTGGCGTTGCGTGCGCACATGTTGAAACCCTAAGCTTCAAAAGCCCATAGTCCACCTTAAGTAGAATATGGGGTTTCTGGGAGTTTTACTATAATATACCCCAAGCCACATTCTATCTACTTAAGGAGGACTATAAATCCTGAACTCCTGGATCCCATATGCCCTAAGCCCCAAAGTCTTCTTGCTTCAGCCTTCCGTAAATCCTTTTGCACCTTTTGCCTAAGCCCTGAAATGCTGCATGAGGACTTCTGCCTGACAAAGGCAAGCTTCGAGGCCGCGTGCCACCGCCCCTCGACAGGTGGCCTCAGTCATTGCCATCGTAAGAGAAACAAGAACAGTACTACCGTAGTTGGAGTAATCTTCATAGGAATTAGTACTCGCCAGAACTCACATAGCTTGGATACAAGATAAGGATGAGCGAGCATTTCATATCCACTCTCTTGTAGGTAACAAAGATGTTCCAAGTGCAAAACAAACATGACTGTCTCAAAGCATCTGTGATTTGTCCGTTTAGAGTTTTCCGAAACCATTTGGTTTTGTATCAGCTAGAGGTTAAGGTTTATCCAAATCACGTGTTTTTCGGCTCAGGGTCAACGGCCCGTTAGCAAGCGGCTTCCCGCGCAGATCTGGATCCCCTAGAGAAGCCTGCCCTAAACCCTGAAAACCTGAAACCCTAAACCCTAAACCCGAAACCGCTGTGAGCCAAAGATCTGACGTTCATCCTACCAACCCCTGATCAAAGACCCATTTCAGGGTCTCGCAGTACGGTTGGTACAGGTGACCCCTTCCCGTTTAAGGTGTCCTTGCCTGAACCCTAAACCCAAACCCTTTTCTTTGAACCTCCAACTGCCAAATGGGGAATTTCCAAAATCAAGGGTACCCTTTTGGGGGGTCCCTGTACGAAGGAGTATACTGGGTTGTTTTTTTAGGTCCCCCCCCTTCACGAAAACCACCAAGCCTCTTCTTAGCTAAGGCCTGCCCTTCATTGTCTTGGCGAAGCTGATGCTGGTTTGTGTAGACCGGCTCCTTAGTTCCACTACTTTTCTTCAAGACGCCCTGAATGAAGTTATGAAGTTCTATGTCGGTTAAGGTGGAGAGTATGTTCGGTGTGACTGCTGATGCAGGCTTTTGATGCTGTGAAGGAAAGCATTCACAAGAGAAATCCTTGGAACTTTGGCCCCTGAACCCCAAACCCTAAACCCTAAACCCTAAATCCCTAAACCGTGGGTTGACGATGCCTCGACGCCGGCTCTGCTTCAATGAGTTAAACTCCCCAAATTGCTCGAATCCCGCAACAGCAAGTATAGACACCGCATCCGCAAGCCCGCGTAAGACTGAATACAGCTTGGACCATAGAACCTTAATAGCTCCAGCCATCTGAAGCGGCACCCTAAAGCCTAAACCCTAAATAGTAGTTTCCATTTTATTTTCCATTATACCAATATCCCCCCTTGATAACCCCTTATTTCTGAAAGCAAGGTTGGCAGGCCACGTGAGAGCAGCCATGACTGGAACTCTCGGATCAGTGTGCCTGCTTCAGGACTCCCACCACGGGGGGAGGCGGGGGTGGATTTTAGGGTTGAGGGTTTAGGGTTACATAAATAGCAATAATATGGGAGTTTCGGGGTACCATTTTGGAGGTCCTTATTATAAGAATGATTTTAGTAGTTTGGGGTCTATATTGGGGATTTATAGCTGGGGTTGGCCCAGACCTTCCTCCCAACACACACAACAATTGTCTGTGTACCCTGCTATTCTGTGCTTGTTATAGTTTTGCAGGTCTTTGGGAGTTGAGTGCTTGGTCCAGGACCAGTTGCAACCTACACTGCTTGGTCTGTGCATGGAAGCACGGCTCAGCAACCCGTCGCCTAGAATCCTATAGGTAGCTTATACTACAACAACTTTAATGCGGACCCCAAGACAGGGAGCCCCAAGACTACAGTAGGAATACAAAAGGAATACACTTACCAGGGTCCTTATATGCCTTCTATGTTCCTACTATATTCTTGGGATTCCCTGTTTGAGTTCCCCATTTTAAAGTCCGTATATGTGAGTGGCACCATAAGCACTGAACTTACTTGTGCTTCTTGGCCCTTCAGCACGTGAAGCTGCAGGCAGATATCATAGCACAGAGGGAGCTGAGTAGTAGCAGTGTATTCTGGGTTGCTGTTACGGACCTCAAATAATGTTCTTATAGAAAGGAAAGCCTCTCATTGACTATATATGCCAATATTATGGTAACTTGATTTAAGTTCCTTAACAGCAACCCCGTCTTCTATGGGCTTCACAGGTCGTCTGGTCTTGGCGTACAAGTGAGTAACCCTTGGACTTGAGACCGCGCCTGCAGTGCGACGCAGATTATTCAGGGATACTAGAGGGATTCTGTGAGGATCGTTGAGGGATACTATAGAGATTAGAGAGTGCTTATATAGGGATACTACACAGTTTATATAGGGATAATCATTATTTAGGCGCCAGAAGCTGTGAAAATCCAAAATCAAACCCCACAAACCTTCATATGTGCAGCATCCTTGTACGTTCATGAGGACGCCCTTATAATTCCCGCATAGTCCCAAGATATACCTAAACCCTAAACAGTAAACCGTGGGGTAGTCCTATCGTGCCAGGCTCAGCTGAAAATTGTTTTGCCAGATAGAGCCGACCGCTGGTAAGTCAGAGATCTGGTCAACAAGGGGCAAACGCAGGGACCCTAGGTACATACCTGGGGTTTCCCAAAGTGAGGGGGCCTTTTGTGGGGGACCCTATAATAAGGATTCTTGTATTTTGGGTCTATATTGGAGTGCCCTTGAAACTACCATGCAGGCAAGATATGTAGAGGTCAAGCAAGGATTCCATGGACAGACCTTGAATCTGGAGCCGGAATTCCTGCACAGGAGGCAGTTTAGGGTTTGGGGTTCAGCTCTCCCTGCCTGATCACCAAAGGCTCGGTCTAGGTACAGTATGTACAGCAGTGTCGACCTGAGTTGTTGCGAAGCCTCCCCCATTCAAATCTACAGCTCACTAGCTCGCTTTGGAAACTTAACTGACTGAAGACTCGCAGGAAGTCCTTCTGCATCGGTACCTCCAGCTGCTTGGATGCAGGGTTTGAAGTTTAGGGCCCGTCCTGATTTACTTACGAGCTGCCTATAAAAGGGTTTCTGTTTTTGGGTAGGGGGTACGCTTGGCCCCCCCCAGGATGTGCAAGGGTGATGCAGGGAACATACGGATTCCTGATCGGAATGGTGCCCTCTGGCTGGAAAATCGGATCTTGAGTGTAAGTGTAGCTAGGGTTTAGGGTTAGCCATGTTTGATATCAAGATGCCCAAGCGGGGTTCATCTGATCTACCAGCACACCAGTTTCTGGCGTTCTGGGTTTAGAGTCGGAGTTAGAGCCCATCACTTCTGCTTCTCAGAGGTTCAGATTGCCTATCGGCATCACGTTGAGAATCCAATCACAAGCTAACAGCTGTTCCTCAGTGGACTTACCTGAGCAAGAAATATTAAGAAGTACTGCTATTGCAGGGCATAGGCTTTAGTTCCGTGTTGTTATTGCGACCAATCTCATCTCTCTTCTTCTACGCTTGCAACTGGGATTCTGCCAGTCAAGGCTGTCGAGCGATGTCCTGGATCTTGGGACCTTTCTGCACATGTTGTTTGAGACCGTGCCCGCGAGCGTGACATATGGATACCAGTCCCTTGGCGCGGGCGTTTACAAGGATGGAAAAGAGGGAGTTCCGAGAAACTGCCATCCGTTTTCCTGTCAGCACCTCGGGGTTTCCCAAAATTAGGGGTACCTTTTGAAGGTCCCTGGACTTAGGCTTATAGGATTTTGGAGTCTACATTGGGGCCCCTTTTGGGAAACTGCCACTTCGGCAGTTTTGGCCTAAGCCCTAAGCCATGCTGCTTTGAAAGGCATAGAAGGAGGCTACAGGTTTTGTCGGCAAAGCTGTTGACGTTCGGTGAACCCTAGGTTTAGAGATTAGGGGTTTTTCTTTAAATCTGCCTGACTTTTGGGCATGGAAAAGATGAAATGCCTAAATCTATGGTAGACGCTTGAATAATTAGCTTATGGTTTAGGGTACGCCGAAGCCTATTATGATGAAACGCCCCTTCCACCTTAAGCCTCACACCCTTGATGCTGTCTTAGGCCACCACTCGTAACCCGGGCCTTCAGTGGACGAGTTTCTTAATATGGAACCTTGAGTAGTTCCCTGAACCCCAAACCCTCCCCCGACCCAACATGCAACCTGATTCAGGTTCTCAACCGAGAAACCTGATCCCCTAAACCCTAAAACCCCCCTAAACCCTGATCCTGAACCCTAAGGACTATCTTCCAGCTAGCCCACAGCTCGGTGTTTCTGGGCTTCCTTGAAGATTTCGCAAGGGTCCTGGGTTTAGGTTTATAGTCCCCCTTAAGTAGATAGAATATGGCTATGGGTATATTGTAATAAGATCCCCAGGTACCCATATTCTATCTACTTGAGGGGGACTATAGGTTAGGGTGGAGGGTTGAGGAGGTGGCTCAGGCTTAGGAGCAAAAGCTGTAGGATTGCCAGCTGCTTCGTCTCCTGACATTTGCTTCGAGTCTCAGGCTCCACTGAGCTATAGTCAAGTGGTTATATTGGAGAGCATTGTAGGGGTTACTAAATGGGATACAAGGAGTTTAGACGCTAGCTTAGCTGGTTTTAGCCACTGGTTTTGTCTTCCGTCTTTGGAGCATCAGCAAGATTCCTGTCATCTTACGTTGGCGCGTAGAGCCGTGTCTCCAGTCAGCTCCAAGACAGGATGAGGAAGTTGCTCATAATATTGTAACAATGGCAAGAAGGATAGTCATACAAGTAAAAATGTTCATAATGATGCTACTGGTTAGTAGTAAAAGTAACGGTAATAAAAATGGTATCGGGTTTCGGGGCACTACTCCCATGGCGATTTGCAGCTGTATCATTTTCAGGCCGCACACTCAGCCTTGTGTTAAAAAGACAGGGGGCAGCATGCAGTGAAAGCCCAAAAAGTCGTCGATGAGATCATCATCACCACCACCATCACTATCATCATAAGCTAGGTGGTGCTTTGGGATAATTGGTAATATCCCCTACTGTGGTATAAGGGAGCCTATAAAGAATTT
The DNA here is from genome assembly GCA_905231905.1 of Symbiodinium pilosum. Taxonomy (NCBI): domain Eukaryota; class Dinophyceae; order Suessiales; family Symbiodiniaceae; genus Symbiodinium; species Symbiodinium pilosum. The sequence goes on along the minus strand of CAJNIZ010046081.1, from coordinate 240,747 downwards.
TGGAGGCCTTTGAAGTACCACCCAGATCCGCCCAGTCAGTCTTGGGCATCGAACGAGGAGGGCTGTAGGACAGGGTTGCGGCATTATCCCAGCTGCAAAAGGTTTTTGTGGCACCTTCCTCCTGTACTGTACCCTAGATGAGCTACAGCTAACACTTCTCACACACTTAGACGGACATGGGTTCATTATTGGAGAATAGGGACTATACTAAACTACCAGACGGTCCCTCGGTAAGGTTTGTATTGACAGTAGCCCAGATGAAAGTGAGCCTTCATTGCCTCCGACTAACAGTGACACAGGCCTGTTCCCTTCTTTTCACGTGGTAGTTTCAGGAGCCGCGAAAGGTGTGATGACATGCGATTGGGGCCTGCAGCATGAGTTTTTGCATCCAAAATGTCAAGGCCTGAAAATCTTAACCTTTCAGCACTGAACAACTGCTCACCCCTTTGAACATAAACCTACCTTTAAACAAGAACTCCCCTTAAACTCCGAAGACCCAGAAGGCCTTCAATCTGACGCTATATCTTTATGCGCTAAGCTAAGTTCCATGGTTTTCTCCGTCCTCATGGCCCTCTTGGTGCAGGCAGGAACTGCCTTTCCGGATTACCTTGAGGCTCAGAGTGAGGCATTTCCGGAACCACGCCTATCCCAGTTCGAGTTCCCGAAGTAACCGTCAGCAGTATGTATGCAGGAAATTGCATGAACCCTGGACCTTATCCCGAAAGCAATAAATCCAAAACCTTGAACCATAAAACCCAATTCCTAAACATTAAGCCCCTCAAGAAATCGATTGAACCGAAATGGCCCCGGCAGTCGGCTTCAGGCACAGCAGTTCTTGTCGAGCTGTGTAGGGTTGAAGGCTTGCGAAGCTGCATAGGGTTCCTCCATCATGAGTCCAGCGTATCTACAGATATGCAAACATACATCCATGCATTGTGAATGTATGTATGTATGTATGTATGTATGTATCTATGTATGTATGTATGTATGTATGTATGTGTGCTCACACATTCTTGTGTGATTGTGTGACAGTATATATATATATGTAGAAACCTATGTAAGTTTTTCATTCTTGTGCAAACATGTACACAATGGTGGTACTCCCCCCACTTTATCCCCCTAGCTGTACCAGACTTGGTAGTCACTGGATTGCAAGATTGATTCCAGCAGCTGTTCATTATAGCTACAACACCTCATATCATTCAAAGCCAATAGGAGAGTTCACAACCACAGGATGTGGGCACCTGGGGGAGAGGGTTGCGTGTCCAAAGATTTCTATATGTATAATACATATACATATAAACATGCATACGTACATATCTATATACCCCCCTGAAGTAGATAGAATGTGGCTTTGAGTATATTATAATAAGATCCCCATATACCCCATATTCTGTCTACTTAAGGGTGGCTTATATATATATATACATACAAGTATAAACATATGTGCATACATGTGACGGGACCCTGCCTCTAATGAACGCCAGCACTCTAAGGACCTCTCTTCGGAGTCGCTACCAGATTTTCGGATTCAGGAGGGCTAAGGTTTTGGATTTAGGGTTTTGCGTTTCCTAATCCCCCTAAACCTTCTCCGGCTGTTGTGGGGGTACCGCATCTCTATAGGCTGTTTGAAATATTTTTCAATGAATCTTTCCCTTAGAGGGGGAACCCCAATAGGTCCATAAGCCTTGAATCCTAAATCCAAAGCCCCAAACTGTTTACCCCTAAGCCTGAGCCCTGAAACACTATTATTGTTATGACTTTCATTTTTCAGTCTTGAGTACTCCTAGTAGGTTCTTATTATGATGATGATGTTGACTACCTTTTCCTCCTCCTACTCCTACTCCTACTCCTCCTACTCCTACTCCTAATCCTACTCCTACTCCTACTCCTACTACCACTGCTGCTACTCCTACTACTACAACTGCTCCTGCTGCTGCTGCTACTACTACTACTACTACGAAACCACCATGGCTACGATTATAACCAGTATACTGCTAACCATGGAGAGGTCCTAAAGGGAGAGCTTCCGCCGAAGTCGGCCTGGCAGCCTCTGTTGTGGATCCTCGTGCCGCTGTACTGGACGCAGTGCTGAAAAATATATGGGGTTGGTGCAGCCTCATATTCCCAGTACATAGTCTCCCGTCCCGCCTAGTCTCCTCTTCCTCTAAAATGATCTGGATTCAGGGGTTTGGGTTGAAGGTTTAGATTCCAGGGGCAGCAACAGTAACACGAACAGCAACACTACTTGTAAGATGCTCAATACAGTACCATACAGTACCACCATGCCACGGGTGGAAGAGCTCTATAATTATTGGGGGCTTATATGATAAGGGCAACGTGACGCCGAGGCGGGGTTGGCGCTCAATTGTGATGTGCATGCTTAAGTGGCTCTTCTACTGCAACCCCTATAGTCCCCCTTAAGTAGATAGAATATGGCTTTGGGTAGATTAAATTAAGAGCCCCATGGGTATGTTCTATCTACTTAAGGGGGACTATAAACCCTGAGCCCTAAACCTTAAACCTGTAGGTTCCCATAATCGGCTTTAATCAGCCTTGATCAGCTTTATAGGTTTCCTCAACAGGGAAACCTGTGGCGGGTAGTCTATGACCAAAAAGGGCCGAGAATTTTGAAGACAACCCTTATAACCCTGGAGAAAAGGTCCGATAAAAAAGCCTCAAGAAAAAACCATGCTGAACCTTTATAACTACCCTAAACCCCTAAACCCAAAACCTCAAGAAAAAAAACGATGCTGAAAGGACAGTAGTGCGAAGGGGGGAGTGTACCATGAGCTTGGGATGCCTGAAGGCTTAGGCTTTAGAGCTTAGGG
>CAJNIZ010046081.1:204448-234132 GCA_905231905.1 Symbiodinium pilosum | reverse complement strand
CTCCTAAACTCCTAAACCCCTAAACCCCTACACCCCAAACCCTAAACCCCTAAACCCTAAACCCCTAAACCCCTAAACCCTAAACCCTAAACCCCTAAACCCTAAACCCCTAAACCCTGACCCCTTAAGGCATCTACAAGAACGACACGCAGTGGATGGCCCGTTACATGGGCGAGCTCACCAAGGCAGGGCTAGAGATGGCCGGAAAATTGTCTCGAGGGTTTCGGGGTCCGAGTTTAGGGTTTGTGGGGTTTAGGCTTTAATTATAGGGTTTAGGGGTTTGTAGGGTTTATGGCATATAGGGTTTAGGGTGTAGGGTTTATGGGGTTTAGGGTTTAGGGTGTAGGGTTTAGAGGGTTTAGGGTGTAGGGCTGTTCAGAAGGGAGGTGTGCTCAAGTTGGGGGGCCCTTTGGACAAAAGGTCCAGTAACTCCGCCATCGGTCAAGATGCACTGTGGTATTGTTCAAGCCAAGCTTGAAGAAAGTTGGTGCTTGGGAGAGTCCATGCTACGTATGAAAACGCCGGAACAGAATATGGTTATGAGTTTAACCTGGAACTTGAAACGTGGGAACGAACATGCGCTGCAAGACAATTTGAATGTCCCAGAACTTCACGAGCATGAATGTGACATATGTCTTCACACTACTTAGTATGTATGTTGTGCGACGATGGAAATTCTCAGCCCGCGCCCGCCCCTCAGGTGGCTGGAAAAAGAAATGATGAACTCTGCAAATACCTTAACATCTCATATGTGCTTCATGCTGATTTCGCATTAGTTTACATAAACTTGCTCTTTAGGTTTCGAAACCGCATTTTCATCATGCATTTCAAATGCTTTACATGAGTTGCTTGTCTCCTGGGTTCAGGCCTGCATCTTGGCAGCGAATGTCACCAACTCATTCTGCGGGCATTTTCTTTAGTTCCGCATCACTGACTTGAATCCTACATTATTGCTAGTCACTGCTAGTCTTATTGGTTGCTTGTTTTGTTCGTGTTGCTATGAGTTTAATGCGCGGCTTAGTGTTGGTGTCATCCGAAGCCTAAAGAAGCCAGGCACTTGGAATCCTGTTTGGTGGCTATGCCGCCCTCAAACATCAGCCCGAGGGGGAAGGTCGGCTGCCAGCTCCAAGACTTTAGTGGGTTATATAGGGGTTATATTGGGGTTATATAAAGGGTTTTATAGGGATTATATAGGGGTTATCCCGATTCACAGCTGGACGAGAACAAGATTTGCTGTTACCATTCTCCTGCTTGGCAGTATTCTTGTAATTTGTTCTGTGGTAGACTTATGGTGGTCATTTTCATTGTATCTTGCTACTGTCATGATTGCAAGTATTGTCAGCACTGTTTGTGGTACTGGTGCCGCATGATTTTCATGTAGCAGCAAGCTACGTATACATATCCTTTTGATGTTAAGCAGCAGGATGCGGTAATAATTGGTGATGCAAGTCATACGGCGCCGGCAGCATACCCAGTCCGCGCGTCACAAAAGATCACACAGGGCAAGGCAGAGGTGCCGGAGCATGATGAGGGTTCAGAGGAGCGCATGAACTCTTCTGGAAGAGATGAGCAAAGAAATCTTGACCATGAACTAAACTTCAAAACTTTAACCCCAAGCCTTCAACCCTGAACTCACAACCCTATGCCCCAAAGCCTATACATGAGGCAGGCAGGTGCAACAGCTACCTTGTGGCACAGGCGAGCTTTTGAGATTTTGGAGGTGACAACTGCCTGCCAGTTCCCCTCTCAACAAGGAAGCAGGACGCAGTTGTTTTCAATTTTCGGAAGCTGACATACCTCATGGGTTTAGGGTTTAGGGTTTAGGGTTTGCTGTGATCCGCACCCCATAAACCTGTACGCCTTCAAGCCTTGGATGGTAACCACAATGAGTCATCCAAAACACTGAAGTCATCTGAGTTGCGAAGGCCACATGACGATCGGGCGCTTCACAGTGTCTCCAGGTCTTTTCAGGCTATGCTTTCATGCGGCGTCTGCACCCATAAATTTGTTTGATCAAAGTAGCAATGGAACAAACTCAGTAGAACCACCCTGGTAGGATGGTTCAATTACAGCCTTAGTTGTTGCCTGATTGTCTGCATGGTTTTCATGGTGCTTAGCGAGGCAGCCCCTACGGGTCAACGTTGCACTGTTGATGTTTTTAAACTCGAGCGACAGACAGCTGACAGTGGATGAGACTGTGCCTTCCGAACGAGCGTTCAGCATTGAATAGGGTACGTACCTGCTTGTGCTACGGCAAGCAGTTGATAACAGCTGAGGTTTGTCAGCCTTTACAACATCATTGTGGACGTGCTCTACAGCTTCATCGAAACCGGGCACGGGGTATAGTCCCCCCTTAAGTAGATAGGATGTGCCTTTGGGTATATTGTAATAAGATCCCCATATACCCCATATTCTATCTACTTATGGGGGACTATAAGCTTTAAACCCCAAGCCCCCAAATCCTGAACTCTCCTTGTATGCCCCGATGCCTAAGCCTTAGCCTCAAACCCGAAAATTGGGCTTAGGGTTCTCAAAAAGCCTCAGAGCCTGCACTTACAACACCAACTTACCACAAGATGGGAAGGAATCCTCAACAGAGTTGCCGGTTGTTAGTAGCGAATCAATGGATCCCTATAGTAGCCGCATAATAATTCCAGCTAAGATAGAATTGTCAATTTTCTGCTTCGTTCCTCCAATATGCACTACCCACTCTGCACCTCAGATCTTGTATTCTAGTTTCTTTCATTTCTTCGTTCTTTGCCACCGTAAAGCCTTACTTACAACCAAGGCAAGATAGCCCTACAGACCCCTACATATATATATGTATATATGTATATGCTCAGCTTATGTTTGATTGTCCATTTTCTTTTCTGTAGGATTTTTCGTCATCGGGGTATTGTCCCCCGTGCAATCCGTATAGAACCATTACAGCCCCTACATCACTACACCGTAGAGAAATATTTCCTTAAACCCTAAACCTACACCCTTCACCCTAAATCTTAAACCCCCAATCCTATGAACCCTAAACCCTACACCCTAAACCTTAAATCGTCAACTTAAACCTTACACCCTAAACCTTAAATCCTAAAGCTAAACCACACACCCTAAACCTTCAACCTAAACCCGAAACCTAAATCCTGAATCCTAAATCCTAAACCCTAAGGCTGAAATCCCTAAACCCTCAAAACCCTTAACCCCATATCCTGAATAGTAGTTTCCGTTTTATTCTCCATTATCCCAATATAATCCCAACATAACCTCAACCCTCAACCCCTTAAACCCTAAACCCTGAACACCAAAGGAAGCATGGGATGGTCTGGTGTATGCAGGGATCCTCGTGGAGGAGCTCGCAAAGTTTATCAATAAACCAAGCAGGTGCGGTTCAGGGTTTAGGTTTGGAGTTTAGGATTTAGGGTTTAGGGTTTGGAGTTTAGGATTTAGGGTTTAGGGTTTGGAGTTTAGGGTTTAGGGCTTAGGGTTTGGAGTTTAGGATGTAGGGTTTAGGGAGTTTAGGGTTTTTAGGGGCATAAGGGCTTCGGGGCTTCGGGGTTATTCACGGGGCGTGGGCTTTGGGCTTCATATAGGATTCAGGGCAAATCTTAGGCGTAGGGTTCTGGACTTGCGAGGGAGGGGTGTAGTTCGGGATGTTCGGAGACAATGCATGTCTACTGCCCATCAGTTTTCCTGGCAAAAGAGCCTGCAAGAAACGGCTAGCAGAGCGTGGTGCCTTTCTAGTCGTTGGTCTCCTGGCGTGAATGAAGGTGGAAGCACCAGGCTAGCAGCAGCCTCGACGACGTGCAAGAGCATCCCATTTTGAATGGATGCTTTGTCACTTGGCAATATCAGAAAACTAGGTCACCTTCTTGAGGTTCCATTGTGAGGTATGCTGCAGGTGCAGGACCCTAATTCTTGACATCCAATCATGTGAGCTATAGTCTAAACTCCTAGTATCCCCCTTAGTAACCCCTATAACACTTCCCTCTACAATCCCTTATATATCCTTTTTCAGGAGTTTAGGCTTTAGGTCATGTGTTTGTGCAAGCTAGCAGCCCGCAACTCCAAAACCCCTAAACTTTTTGCAGGTTACAAGAAGGGCCCCAGGAAGGTTGTCGCAAATTGTGTGTCGGATGCTGGACGGACCAGACATTGTCAGGGAATCAGAATGCAATGCGAGTCTTGAAACGGTGGGGAGAAGTATCCCCTTCCATGCGTGTTGCCTGTGATCATGGCGTTCTGTAGACACTCGAACCGCGGCAAGAGTGATGACCGTCATGGTTGACTCATTCTTGCCCAGATGGGGGTTTCCAGGCAAAGGGGTCCCTTCTGCCTTCAAGTACAAACCATCCTTGTTAGAGGGACGCCCAAAAGCCTATTTTTTTTTGGATGCCACCAAATATTGTCGTATATGTCCGCCAGGCTATAAAGTTGACCTCGGTGAGCTTCAGTTTGGATGCCATGCCGGATAAGATTTCGTCGACAGACGCGGATAGCTAGGCTGCATTTAGCCCATTAAGCGACTTCCGGATTCGGGGTGTAAAGTTCGGATGAAAGGTTTCAACTAGACCAGGCAGTTCTCTGGAGTCTCCCTACAGTTCGCACTAGAGGCTTCTAAATGGCGTGCTGAAAAAATCTTGATGGCTTGGGAAGGGCGTGAGACTATCATCCTTTTGCTGGCTCTTGGTAGGGATCATGGGAATACAAATCCCTATATATTCGCGTATTCCCTACTAACAGCCCGTAAGTTATTCGGGCGATTTAACGTGCAAATCTGCCAAGTGGTGAAGCCTTTGGCAATTCATCACGCGAAAGCCCGATAGACTCCTGTAGGCAAAGTTCCATGCGAAGGCTCGAAAAGGTCCATGGAAGCAACCTCGCCAATTCCCTAAACCCTTGAAGGTGCAGTCCATGTGGGGCTATGGGGGCTCTATGCTCATTTCTATGGTTAATGGTGGAGAATCAAATGGAAAAGAGAATGGAAGGTGTAATGTAGGTTCCTGGACCTTGCTAAATTCCAATTGTCATGGACATTCTACGCCCAGCATAGACTCAACAATAGAAAGTAGCATCTAATATCACCTAAACAAGCGCCCAGGATTACTGAGCTTGGACGAAAGCCCATAGCAGCCTTGGTAATGGTCAAGCAGCAAAGAACTGGGACCAAATTAGGGGTAATGGAGATATATTGGGATAATGGAAGAGAAAATGGAGGCTGCTGTTTAGGGTCTAGAGTTTAGGGTTTGGGGTTTCCCAAAATTATGGATAATTTTTGAAGAGTTTCCAGAATAAGGATTAAAATATATTGGGTCTGTATTGGGGCCCCCTAACCTTAAACCCTAAGCGCAGGCCCTTGATTGACCCTCCGGTTTCTCCCTGAACCCTTGACAGTTCGCTGCAGCCTCAGCCCCTGAAGAGCACATACACAGAAGAAAAGGTAAGGACCAGCCCAGTACTCCATAAAAGGAGCCTTTGCACTAGGACCTTAGGAAGGCTTTCGTCATGGGTCCCCCTCATACGGGGCCTTCTTGAGGAGCCCGAAGAAAGGAACCCCCCCAGCCCCCAAAACCAGGACATTCCACTCGGTCGCACCTACGGCATCCGCACGCTGAACGATGCAAGTTCCCTGCGCCGACAGCTAGGCAGCTGAAGGGTTGGAGGGCTTAGGGCTTCAGGGTTTCCCGTTCTGGGATTCAGGGTTGTAGGGCTTTCGATTGAGGCTTTAGGGTGCTAGGGCCCAGTGCCTAGGGTTCAGGATTTAGGGTTTTAGCCTCGAAGGTTTGAAGGTTCCAGGATTAACTTCGGGGTGGAGTTCTGGGTGGCCGCGCCTCCGTGGCAACTAGAGGCTGCTGGCCTAAACCTTAAAACCCTAAACTGGATCAATGTTAGGGATCCTTTAATTTTTTGGAAAGGATCATTTTTACTTCCTAGCGTAATGTGGGCAAATTAAAGCCGCAAGAGAGATCGCGAGCAGTTTGTACCAGGGTGACCAATGTGTTAAAGATGCTCGTCCAATAGTGTTAGTTTTGATGTCTTTTTGGGTTCATATTCCGTATTGGCTTGTAGGAAAGAAAAACAGGGGATTCGTACTCTTTAGTGGGTTGTAGTAAGGCAAACAGAATGAGTAGATTCCTTATTGGGTTGTAGTATAGCACAACCGAATGATCATATTCCTTATTGGGTTGTACTACAGTCAAACCCAAAAAAGAGATTGACCCATGGTGCGCATGCACGGTACAGGATGGAGGGCGTTGGGATCTCAGGATTCAACTACGGGCATGCCGAGGGGTTTCCTGAATTAGGGGTTTAGGTTCTAGGGGTTTAGGGTTTTGGGTTTGATGGGCTTAGGTTTTAGGATTTCTTGCGCATAGAAATGCCACCGGATTTGTTTGGCGCGCCAACCTCTTGGCAATGAGAGGGCTGATGCCCCACTAGATGGCAAACATTCTGCTGCTGAGGTAGTAGGAAGGTCCTTTGACAGACGCCCAAGGAGGCTGGGTAAAGGAAGCGGCTTTCATGCCCCAATTTTCAAGAATGAAATGGTACGTGCATATTAAGCTGCAGTGTAATGTACAGGGATGTTGCTTGCTGAGGCTGTAAAGATATTTCCAGCAGACTCACACAAGCCCGATGCTGGATGCTGTTATTTGGGACTTACTGTATGGCCCCAAAATGTCGCGCCTGGGGGTCTAAACCGTCGGTACACAGGGAGGTATCTAAAACCGGACAAAAGCCAGTAGCCTTCATCGCAACATCCTCTAACCCAAGCCCTGAACCATATACCTAGTCTTCCCTGTCTGTTTCTCTGATCCATAAATATCCTCTATAACATGCCCTCCAATGGCCCTCCAAACTAATTGCCATAAACCCACGCCATAAACCCACGTACACGTCTCGAAGGTCCCCCAACAATAAATACTATAGTTTCACAGACACCTCATCTGATCCTCGAAGCCTCTCGGCAGGCGAGATCCTCGGGGGCTTGCGAACCTTGGGATTCGGTCTGGTATTTTTTGATGTTTGCTAGACTTACTAGTTGCTTGTAGCGGAAGAGGGAATATGGGGCAAAGGGACTACAATAACATAATGACTGATTGCCATTGGGACACATTCATCTGAAGGCAAGCAGATGACGGTCCTATGATCTTCGATGGGCTTTGCGGGGACATAGCAGGTGTCATGTTTGCGTTGTATTATGTGACAGGATCATGATCTGTGACATCCAGTGAAACAGGGATGCATTTTGTTTCAACATGGGGAAAATTGTTGGCGGCGTCAGCGTGGTGATTAGCCAAATTCTGCCAATCCAGGCTTCTTTTGTCTGCAGGGCTGACATGCAAGTTCCTGTGGCTTAGGGTATCAGGCTTTTGGCCCGGCTTGTAACGATTTTAGGAAGGATGCTTGCAGCAAGTTAAGTAAGGACCTATAGCCCCCCGTAAGTACATAGAATATGGGGCATATGGGCATCTTAATTGTTATGATCTTGGGCAATTCCACATTCTGTCCATTTGAAGGGGACGATAATCAGCAAAAACGAGCGAATGCTCATTCCCTAGTAGAATCAAGAATCACAGGTCCGCCTCAAACATGATATTTATTGTAGTGAAGGGCGTTTTAGAGATAAAAGTCCTCCAAGGGAACCAGAACTGTTTAATCAAGGAACATTCTTCTCACGTTAAGCGTTTAGGGCTCCCTAGCTGGGGTCTTGCATGCTTTCATGTTGGCACCTCCCAGCCCGGGACCCTAAACTCTTTGCCCTAAAGCAGTTCAGTAAGCCCTCAGCCTGAAACCCGCATGGGGTCCCATGGTAGTTCACTTGTGGACGGAAAGCCCTAAGCTCAAAGACTTTAAGTTTGTACTCTTAATGTTTGTAGCCTAGGTTTTGAAATTTTGGGTCTCAAATACCCTAATTAAGGGCCATATTCCATGGTTCAGGGACCTCAACCCAAGCGTACAAGCCCTAAGGGTACAAAACCTAGGGGCACCGAAAACTCTAAGATAAGCATTGGCAAGCCCCCGCATCATTGCGATTGAGCTGTGAAGGTTAAGGGTTCTTCGCGCGATTCCCCCCTGGAGGTTCATGGGTAATCATAGTGCGGGTGACGAGCAAGTGGGTTAGCTACAGCTGTATTTTTTGAATTGGCCATAAACATAAATAACCAAGTTGCCTCACTCTACGAGAAGTAATTTTCCTTGACGTGCACAGAAATTTTGTTGGTGAATCTAGTAGGTTGGGGGTGATCCATAAGACCTGGCCTAAACTGGCCTAAACCCTAAATAGGGGAGGGGATCATGCATGTACAGTCAAGCCAGGACTGACTTCGGGTGACGTTGACCTCGTGGGCTGCGCAAGGCCACAGATGAAGGTATCCCCCCAAAATACATTACTTGGAGGTCGCCCCACATATGGGAACCCTACTCATGATAGTCTCCTCATGTCCTTGCAGAGGTTACCCCAATCATACTCAGGTTATAGCGCAGTTATAAACCATTAAGACATTGCTAAGTAGCCTCAAGGGGACTCCATAGGGACCTTGAGGAAATCCCAACTACATGGAATCCGAGATGGTGTCCCTGATGAAATTATCCTTTTGAATGGCAGCCCTGGGGGAAATCAGAGCAAATTTCGGGAAATAGTTGAGACACTCCCATGTGATGCGGGCTTGCATAAGCAAATGCCAGAGCTCCCGCAGAAACCCGCTGAATCAAACCATTTGGCGTGAACATAGCTCGGCATTTGGTATTTGGCCGTGCCTACAGATATGGACTGAGAACTGACACCAATGGATGTGGGCACTGGGCCTCTATGGGATGTTGATGCAGTCGTTGCCGCCATTTTGGAAACTGCCCTGTACAAGTTGCTCTCCAAAGGCAGATCCCTTTGTAGCGTCCGGATGATCAGGACCCCGAACTTTCCGGGACATCCACGCATTGTATGTACACCCCACGTATATAAACTCTTTTTAGATCTATGTAGGCCTCATGTAGGCCCTGTATAAGTCCTACATAAACCATATTTCAGCCCTATATATACCATACATACATACATACATACATATATATATATATGGCCCTATGCAAACAAAGTCATTCCGCTTGGTGCCAAGTCGAAGCTCAGGCAGTTTTGGGTGTACGATTTAGGGTTTAGGTCCATTCTGGGATGTCCATCTGCGCTTGAGATTGCTGACCGCTCTCTGCCGAAACTAGACTTACTGGGGCTTAGCAGGTAATATGGCGACATATTGTATGGGGATTATATTCCCTACTAGGAAGCAGTAAGTATAGAGTACCAGTACCTAGGTACCGGGGCTTCGATGAGCCAACGTTGCCCTAAACCAATGCCACCTGCAGGTTTCTTCTGCTGAAGCCTCCCGTCACCTTGGCCACTGGGTCTGTGCTGGATAACTTGCTCTCCAACGCTGCAGCATGGGTGCGGGCCAGCGATGTTGCGGTGCCTTGAGCTCAGAAGGACCTTTCTTAACCACAAACCGTGTGCTGAATGCAAGACGTTGCATCTGCCCCAAAACCCACGAAGACCTGTGAAGTCAGAACCCCACCTACGGAACAGAACTGGAAAGGGTTCCAATTTTGAGCACACTGTTGCTCCCGGGTGGCTTTCTTGAGTCTGCTCTGAGGCTTACGGTTTAGGGTCTAGGGTTCCAGGATTGGGGGGTATACAGGTTGAAAGGCGTGACGCCCTTCAGGCCAGTGTCTGTCAGACAATTTTGACGCAGAAGCCCTACACCCAAGGACAGTGAACAGCCAGTCCTCCAAACTGAGGCGCTCCTGGCAATGCTGGGCATTCCGCTTCCTCCACCACCTGGTGCAGCTGGGTCGTCATGAGAAGTTTAGGCTTCTGGGTTGTTTGCGTTCTGAAGCTGCGTGAGTCAAACTTCGCATCTGAGGTTTAACATTTCGAGCTCATTGTTCTAGTGTTTCTTGGATCATCAATAAAGCCTCACGCAGTTTGCGTGTTCACGAAAGAGGGCTTTCTAGGATTGCTACAGTGCAGTCTTCATCGCGATTACAATGGCCCAGCTATCAGCGCAACTTGCGTGCATGCAAGCACGTGTCCCCTTTAGAAATATCGAAGTTGCGCATCCCTTTCGTCAGATGACCAGGCGCAGCCCATGTTGTGCACGCATTCTCGGTAGTTTGGGCTTCGTTTTCTTCCTTGACGTCCTGGCCTAAAGGGCTACAGAACAACTCTTCGCAGCTACGAGCTCCACAAATCAGGGCTTCCTTTCTGGAATCCCTCTGATAAGCATTTAAGGTTCAGGATTTAGGGTCATAACTTCATGAGGATTATTTTGTGAACTTCCGACTCTTGCAGATGCCCACATAAGGGCTGCAGACGGGCCTCTTCCAACGTTTTTGCCTAAACTTTGGGGGATGCTGTAGAGATTCCAGTTTAGCTTGTGAAGGTTTGGGGTTTCAGGTTATACAGTACGGGTTTGGGGAGCGTGCCGGGTTTTTCTACAACTTGCCGCCAACAGGGCAGCCATGCGACCATCTGCAGCTGAGAGAGCCAGGGCTTCTAAAGAATCCTCTGGGGTGTAGCAAGGACATGCGCGCCCTAAACCCAACACCCCAGAACCCTAACGCCAAAGGATTGTGATCATAATCCTTTAGCATTAAACCCTGCCCTGAACCATGATTAAGGCGACTCCGCGCCATTGCCTGGAGCCTTCCAACCTCCTTCAGGACCTACGGGGTTTGGGGCTTAGGGTTCAGGTTTGGGGTTTAGGGGTTGAAGGTTTTACGGTTGATACTAAGAACCCATGAGACGTAACGTCATGCAGGATTCCTAGCATGTGTAGCATGTGTTGAGGGTTTAGAGCTCGGGTCTAGGATTCAAGGCCAGGGTTTGCTCAGAAGCCTTCTAACGTAGGGTCTCTAGTCTAAAATCCTTAAAGCGGATTATGTCGGGGATTATATGGGGGACTGTTATTTGGCTTATAAAGGGGGATGCTAGGAATTTCGGCTATACCTCATATGGTCAGCCGTGCTGATGACATACTGTACTTTCCAAGGTGGCAGGCATTCCATTTTTTCTGGCCCTGAGGCCGGACAGGGAAGGTGTGTATAATGTTTCCTAGCTGTTCGGGATCGTGGTCGTTGTCCACGCTGTACTGTTAGCAGGGCAATTCTTGGTTCGCAATCCACGATCCATGCTCAAAAAGCCAAACAAATAAGCTGGAGGATGCAAACGCGAGCATCACCGGGTCGTTGCCATCTTCCTTTTAACCCCGAAACCCTAAATTAAACGCAGGGGCCTCCAGAAATCTTCTTTGCAACACCAACTTTGTAGGCCAACTCCAGGGAACCAGGATGCTATATCAAATAATGGAAAAGAAAATGGAAGCCACTGTTTAGGGTTTAGGTTCCCCAAAATGGGGGTACCTTCCTGTTGGAGTTAAAAGAAGGATTTTTTATTTGGGGTGTATTGTGTTCCCCGTATTTAAGGAAACTACCATATGGGGCCTCATTCTGCTGCTGCCCACCAGGCTGGTTTCATGCTCGCACTTGAGTCCACGGCAAGCTGGGCTTGCTCGTGTGAAACATACAAACATCTTCTGATGTTTAAAGCAAACACTTCTGGAATTGGAGGTTTCCCAAACTTAGGGCTACCTTTCGGGGGTCCCTATAAGGAGTATAGTATATTGGGATCTATATAGGGGTCCCCATATTTAGGGAAACTACCACTTCGGACAAGAGCTGAAACGCGCTGGAGGTCTTTTGCAAAAAGGCCTAAGCTGAGTTTTATCTCAACTGCTGCGCGCGAAGTCCCCGGACCTAAGCAAGTGCCAAGTGCAGCCACAACTTTACTCCTTAGCAAATCCCTGCCATCCCTGCCACGAGCGGTAAGGCTCTTGGCCCTTGCTATAATCAATCATAAGCCCTGAGTCCTCCGCCCAAAATCATTTACCATCCCAAGGACCCAGCCATGAACTCGTCATTCTAGATGGTTGTTAATTAAAAGGGCCCCGTAATTCCTCGGGAACATTATGATTAGAAACTCCTAAAGCCTACATAAGAATTCATTGGCCTCCGGAGTTCCAGAGCAGAGGACTGAGCGCCAGTAAGGCTAGGATGGGTATCATCATGGTCACATCTACTTGAGGTACTCTTCATCACACACATCACCACTCATTAGGCTTAGTCACCAAGTCCCCAGCCCTTGCAGCCAGACTTTCCACCTAAATCCTAACACCTAAACACTAAACCCTAAACCCGAAGCCCTGGCCTTAGTCAGGCCGTGAGACAGGCTGCGGAGCAAATGGGAGCCGCTGTTCCCGAGCTCAAGCATGTCGCTTGGGCCGTCAAGTTCCAAATATGAGCTATGGTCTAAATTCTTTTAGGGGGAATTATATACGGGATTGCATAGGGTTTAGGGTCTATGTTCTAAATTCTTTTGAGGGGGCCTATATAGGGACTACACATGGTTTAGGGTTTAGGGTCTACACACCTAAAAGGGGCGAATATAGGGAATTATGTGGGGTTTAAGGTTTAGGGTCTGAACTCCTTCAAGGTGGTTCTCTAGGGATTTACATAGGGTTGGCTTAGGGTCCTAAACTTTTTAGGGGGGTTATATAGGAGATTATGTAGGGGGATTTTCGGAGTTCAGACTATAGCTCATATGCAGGGTCCTTTGTCTGCCGCCCTGTGATAATGTTGCGGCGGAGATTAGAGACAGCTAAATGGGTCCCTAAATCTACCTCCTGTCTGAATGCTTCATTGTTCTCAGTAGGGAGTGGAGGAAAGATTGCCATAGCAGCGCCTCGACCGTATATAGTCCCCCCTAAGTAGATAGAATATGGGGATCTTATTATGACATACCCAAAGCCATATTCTATCTACTTAAGGGGGACTATAGTAAGGAGCTAGAATTTTCGCTTCCATAGCTTCGTTCCCTATCAACAACGAGAAAGCCTGAGGGTTGTGAGCTTGTTTAACGGGGGTGACCACACGGGCCCACATTTTCATGACAAGCACAGACTCTACTTGTACCAAGTGGGGTACTTTTTTGGAATATCTCTAACCAACATTCTAGTCTACTTGGGCTTGTATAGGGGCAGCTGATGATGATGTTTGGAGACCCCATGTGAATTGTACATTCTCCTTGCTAGTATGTGTAGTCAGAATCGCAGGTCAGAGTGTTGTCCGCATTCAGAATCGCAAAGCGCCAACCGCATTCAAAATCGCAAAGCGCCAAACCGAAATTGTGGAAGCAGACTTATCGAGCCGCCAGGCTCTTTGGTAACGACTGTATCTAGAGGATCTTACACTGGGGTGTTTCGTTGGATGACGTTTGGGCTGCTCATAGTTTGGAATATCTTTTTTTCCAAGTGAAGATTTCTCCTACAAGCAGTACTGTAGAACATCCTCCAACAGTGGTCGAAGAATATTGATTTTCTGTTCAAGACCTGATCATCAGAAACTGGTATTGTAACTCAACAATTGTCACAGGCCATCGTTGGTAAACCCAACGTTGCATTTCCTGCGGTTGAGCAGCATCGTAGAAGCTGATGCAGAAGCCCTGAACCCTACATCCCATAATGCCGCGTAAAGATAGTGTATTGGACTTATCGCCTTCTATGCCCGGCGCCTCATCCCTGAGCAAGTTGTGGGATTGTTCAAACGGTCCCTGCGCCAATGCTAAGCCCCTAAGCGGTGTGAGCCAGGAGAAGCTCTACTCGCACTGCACCTGGCTACTGGGTTTTCAGGATTAGCTTCGGGAATTCTCAACATTCCAAGGTCAGGATATGAGCCCTTTTTATTTATGGAGTCCCAATCATGAGGCATGAGGGTAGAAGGGGTACCAGTCGTATGCTCATTTTTGGACATGCCCCTGTGCTTGGGAGTCGGGCGGGCAGCCTTTTGTTGTCATGTCTCCGTCGTACGAGAATCCCCACTTACAGTCAAAGAGTTTTACAAAGATTTGCGACACATGGTTGGCATCCAACCTAGACCCTAAACCCGAACACTTAGGGAAGTATAAGCCCAAGCAAGAGGAACTTGGAGGCTGCAAATTTCGGGCCGAGGGAGAGGAGCCTCATTGATAATTCAGGTGGCCTCCCTCCGTTCAGTAGTAGTGGTACTCGTCATAGGCACTTTGACAGAAGTACCAGAAGGGGGAGCGACCGTGAGCCTGTTCTGCCAAGAGCTTTGCAAGCTTTTTTTGTGCCTTGGACCCTGAAGCAGGGAGCCCACCATCCCTCATGTTCGAGGGCCGGGTACTCAAGGCCAACTTCTGGATCGAGAAGTAGGGGTTTCGGTAAAGGGGTGGCCTGATCATCATGGTCCATGCGCTTGTTCGGGGCTAGCGGCTAGAAGCTCTTACCATACAGGCATTTGGGGGGTCTAAGCGAACCAACATCGGATTCCAAAAAGCCAGAGTTGCTGGTGTTGAAGAGTGTATAATATGCACCAGCAGGCAAACCCTAACCCAACGCCGTTTGACTGGGTTGCTGTTAAGGAACTTAAGTTAACATACTAGAATAAGGAAACCCATTTGTCGGCTATATCATCACCTTATGGTTACTTAAGCCCTAAACCCTAGTAACCCATATTATGGCAAGCTAGTCTAAGTTCCTTAAAAACCCTATAGACCCAGATTATGTTAACTTAAACCCCCAAACCTTATACCCATGTTATGGTAGCTTAATTAAAGTCCCTTACCAGCAACCAGTTGACCCTAAACCCTAATAACCCCTATATCTTCCCTAGCTTCAATTTAATTTTCCATTTTCTTTTCCAGTTGATTTCCATGATACCCCCTGTAGAACACTAATATCACCCCACTGGGTCAACTTGTAGTTGGGCACCCTAAGCCCTAGACCCTAAACCCTAAACCGTTGACCCAAAGCGGACCCAAAGCCATTTGAGCTATAGTCTAAACTCCTTCAAGTTCAAGGGGAAGTGTATTGGGGTTTATATAGGGGTTATTGAGGGGGATACTAGGAGTTTAGACAATGGCTCATTTGAGCCAGGTTTCGCGGCCGCTGCATCGAAGCTGGCATCGACGTGCTATCAGAAATCGAGCGTGCAGAGGCAGGTTTGGAGTATCCGGGTTTAGGGTTTAGGGTTTGGGGATTAGGGCCCTAAACCCTAAACCCTAAACCCTAGGGGTTGGGGGTTTCTGGATGTTGGGATCAATGAGTTTAGCTGTGCAGGGCTTGATTGATTTTTGGGGCTGAGGGTTCAAAGGATTTGGTCTTGGGGGTTGAGGGTCTTGGGTCGTAGGGCTTTAGTAGTCTCAGGCTTCAGGGCTTTGCTCTTTTTGTGTCTGGGGGTAAGCGCTTGAGTGGTTTAGGGCTCAAGAGTTCTGTGATTTGACAATCTAAGAATCTACGCGTTGCATCGTTTGGAGTGTGAGCTTCGGGGTAAAAGGTAGTGTTCATATTAGGTATTGGGGTTTAGGGGAGCTTGCTTTTTTGTTCGTAGAGTAGCCACTGGCCTCCTTTTGCTTTTGCTTGCTTGAAATATTCCTTTTGAAGCGGCTGGATCGGAAGCAAGAGGGTTAATTGGTACGGGTTACAGGGGTTTGGGGCTCAAAGGCAAAAAAGGTTAGGGGGTTTAAGCACAAGCCACCTAGCCCTAACTTCAAAGAAGGTTACGGTATCAGGGTCTAGGTCGCGGAAAAGGGAATAATCCCCTCCCCCTCGAATGAAAACCCCCCCCCCACATTTCCCCTAATATGAAACATGCCCACTGTACTATAATTTACGGCAATGGGGAGTATTTAATGTTAGCGGGTGGGGAGGTTGGATTATGTGGAGGGTTTGATGCATTTGAGTTCTTCGAGGGTATTTGGGGAAGATTCAGAGTTCAGGGCTTCCATGGGTTTGGGAGTTTCAGGTGTCTGGATGGAGTTTTTTTGCTACGGGCATCCTTACATACCTAATTATGGCCCCATGTAACGCTCTGTCCTAGTGTACCGCCCTGCCAGACCTCTGAAGCTGAACAACCTCATTCCCAGCACATAGGCCCCACCTCCCCTCAAATCGTCTACGGAGTTTAAGGTCTATAGGGTTTAGGGAGCACCCCCGAAAAAACTCTACGATGACAACCGGGCATCACAGCCTAAATTCGAAATCCCCGAATGCCAGACACCAAGAGCATCAGGAACTGCTGCAGCCGTCTGAACAGTTCCTGTTCGACCTCGCGCGTGGCCTGCTGGCAGACCCTGAGGTGCTGGTAGTGCAGGAGCCCCGGGGGACCTGTAGCCACTGGCACTGTAGGACTTGGGGATTCCGGTTGTTTGTTTAGGGCGGCTTGGGATTTTGGTCTTTTAGGATGTAGGATTTTCTGTATTTCGGGGTTTTGGAGCCTAGGGAAGTCATCGTGTGAATCCTAGAAGTGTGGCGGGTATGGTACATCCCGACTGCATGTGTGAGAATCTCCTGGCCTGCGACAACCTGGCTGTGAATGATCTCCCCTTCGAAGTAGGGCATCAGGAAAACTTAAGGCCAATTAAGGCCAAAGGGGGGACCTAGGGGAGTAGTGTGGGCAGGTACTAGAGGAATCCAGGAGGTTCACCATTCCGTTTGTACGATAGAGGCGATTCTGCCTCACGCTTACAGCCCTTGCCTTGCATAGTAGCAGCCTAGTACCATTTCTGAAAACCCTATTCTAGCTGTGTTTGCTCCTACCGTACCATCTCTACAACTCTATACCCTAAGCCTTAAACCAAGTGTGACTAGCACTGGCTGGGCTACGTTCAGAGTTTGCAAGGTTGTTTCCGAAGATTGTCTACAAGATTTACTTACCAGGGCCCTCCAACAGCTGAAATCACAATTTTCTTCTGGGTAATTTCTGTGAACTTTGGTCTCTATTGACTCCTCACCTTGAACCTTCTCTCCGCTAATGAGAGCAGCAGTTCAACACTTGCCCCGAAATCAAGCTGGCTTGTTTCAGAACTTGCGCCCCAGCCTATATATCACTGCACTGCAATTTCCAGGTCATTTTCCATTATCCTATACAACTTCTATATCCGTCCAGCAGTTTCCATTTTATTTTCCATGATCCCTATATAAGTCTTTCCTCAAGTAGTTCTCCTTCTTCCCAAAAACCACAACCCTAGGCCTGCGCAGTAAGAAACTCCAAGCTGCGAGAGGACATTCTGGGCGTGCTTCCGCTGCCCTTGGCACGAAATGCACTGCAGATTCTCTGGCTTTGGCAGCGTCTGGGAGGTTTGAAGCTTGTCGAACATTATTATGGCGTAGGTTTATGCCTTCTTACTCACGCCCGCTTCGCGTGCGCATCTCCACTAGTTTGCAATCGTTGAACATTCTTCAAAATGGCGTAGTGGTGCCCACGCGCAATAACATACAAACCAAGGTCCTAGGCTCGGCAAAAGAGCGGTGCACCTGTATTTAGAGTCCTGTTTCACGTAGGCTGTTGTTTTGCAGGCATCGGTTTTGGTCATCACCTATGTATGCATCGTGCGAGCGTTTGGAAACGCGCGGCTTCTCTAAGGACCTGCTGGGTCTCTTTGTGTGCGCATGCTAAGTATATCATTTTTCCCATTTGCCCCGTTGCTGCACAATCTCGGCCTAAGCTGGATAGGTCATACTGAACAAGTGCGTGAACATTTTAAAGTTTGACCGATTATGTGGTACACCCGTAATCCTGCCACTCATGTCCATGTCTTAAAGGTTACGTCAAGGTCCAGGCAGTGCCCACTCTGTCGAGCGCAGGACCTTAAGCCGTATGACTCGTACGACTGACGCGCACATCCTAGACACAAACATGGAGCGCCACAGAAGTTGCCCTAATGTAGCCCCCTAATTAATACCCCCCCCTCCTCTTAATGGAAATTATAATAGAGATCCTAATATTGAGGCATCTTAAGGCCCTTACAAGGAGGGGTTAACTAATCATGGGTCTACATTAAAATAATTACCATGGTGGTCTTGGTAGTGCCTTGTCAGTGGGGTGCCATTTTCTTGGCTAAGCATGCAGCTTCGCCTGCATGTGCCCCAAAGAGCAGCTCAGGAAGGGGGCCACTGGGCAGCGATCCAGATCTTGGCAAGTGTGGTATATATAAGGTCTTGGGTGAAAGCGTTGCCGACGGTACCTCTCAAAATCACAATCACAGCGTTTTGTTTTTGCAGCCCTCCACTGCAGCGAAAGCAAGAAGCCCTGCGTAGTTTTTAAAGATGGCCCGCCAAACTAAGCCCTACGCCTCACCCTAAGTCCTCGAAAGCGAAGTGCCCAGCCTTGATAGCAGAATCCGTAGGCCACTTTAAGTTGACAGATCCTCCCCAAACTCACATGAGCTACAGTCTAAACTCCTTAAAGGGGTTATATAGGGGTTTACATAGGGGACTGCTATTATGGGGATTATTAAGGGGGATACTAGGAGTTTAGACTATAGCTCACATGGGATTGTTCCAAAGGATGCTAGTCTACGTGGACCTGTTTTGGTTTCCGTGTTAGCTTGGGGAGGGTAAGAAAAACAGAGCCTGAATACAACCCATTGATGGGTAACTTGGAGGGTCAGGGGGAGTTCGTAAGTATACTTATAACTTACCGCCTTTGCAACCCACACAACCCTCGCGGATATCCCCCTTCTTGACCGGCTTACTATGTTCCCCTGAGCCAAAGCCCTAAAGCCGAGTTAGTTACCGATTGACTCGGGAAGTTTTATCACGAAGCCATCCCCTGAACAGACCATGCTTCTGGTCTTCGGAGTCTTAACCCTACGTACCTCAGCCCTAAGATATGCTATGCAAATTGTTCAAAAGGACTCAGAGTCCTCTATGAGGTGTGGGTTTAGGGTTTAGGGTTCCCTCTGAGTGCCTTGGATGGCTCTCGTTGAAGAAATTTATTCCCAAGTGTGCCTCTTGAAAAAATCATTTACAACACCACGTCTGTGTTTGCACGCATGATCTTGGGCTTGGGGTGTTCCATGTGATTGAACAAGAGCACAGCTTCTGCACACGTGTCGCGGAATCGGCAAGGCACTCTACTCCCTACACCTGAAACAATTAACCCCGTCCTAAGCCCTACAACCCTCTACACCCTATGCAACATTGCGATGAGTCCTGAGACCATGACCGGCCCTAACCATCTTGGACCCTCATAGGCCTGGGATAGCTTCCCGAAGCCCTAAACCAAAACCCCAATAATCCTTAGGCCCTGTGACCCCATGTGCCGCTAAACCCTGAGAACTGGCTGTATTTTAGAAGGCGTCTTGTCTATGGTGCACGAAAACTACGATCTTACTTGGTTCAGCCACCAAGATAACACCTCTCACCTGAAGAGCGAGACCCTAAACCTCAACCGAAATCTCCAATAAACCCCAAGCCCCAAACCCTAACCCCTGAAACACCTATCCCCCTAAGCCCTAAACCTTTGTGAAGAAAACAAAAAACCACCTATCCCCTAAACCTTAAACCCAGGTTATCTTAGCCCTGGAGGGCGCCGCCGGGGTCCAAGGGCTTTCGGAGGGCTTCCCGGCGTGGCTCACGATCTGCGGCGGCCTCCCACGCCCTTGGGGTAAAAGGATGTAGGGTTGAGGGTTCTTATGCTTTTCAGTTGTAAGGGGTTACGTTGGGATTGCAGACATTTAGGGACGATGCAAGGATATATAGGGTTATACAGGCATTATAGAAGAACATTACTCCGATGATGGAGACATTGACATTACCTCTATAATGGCGAATCAACTGTAAGAGAACATGGAAAATTGCGTGGAAACTAGGCTGATCAGCTTTGATATAGGGGTTGTCTGAAGGGGTTTTGAGGGATTTAGGTTTTGGAGTTTTGGGTTAAGGGGTTCTAGTGAGTTGTTCCTTCTACAGCTAATTTTGCAGGAGAGCAAGGCAAATCCCAGCGAAGGGGCTAGGGTTTCCAGTGTAGATGAGTGGGTTTGCGTATGGAGCGAAGGCGAGATGTGTCGTGGAAGTTGCGTCCAGAGGCTTTCAGACAAAAATGGTACCTAAACCCTGAGTAGTAGCTTCCATTTCATTTTCCATATGCTTCTCCATTTGAGTTTCCCATCAGTGGTAAACCATAAACCCCAAGCCCTAAACCCGGATCCCTAAACCCTAATCCGTCAGCCCTATATAAGTCTCCATTACCCCCAAAGATTTGTGGTCCATGTGTTTCGAACGGACAGTGTGAGGCATCCGGTTTGGGTTGCAGGGGGGGTGAAGATTCGAGCCATAATCTACAAACTCCGTAAGAGGGTTATTTAGAGGGTTTTATACGGGACTACTATAGTTATTAAGAGGGATACTGGGAGTTTGGACTATAGCTCATATGCTGCTGGCAGAGGCTGGGTTTGGGTGTCTGCCTGGAAGCTTTAGTGTTCGGGTTCAAGGCCCCTAAACGCTAAAACCCTCAACCCTTCTCTCCAGTCTGCCGACCAACCTATCACCCATACATTTTTCATTTTTTGCCGCCCAATAACTGGGTTGCTGTTCAGGAGATTAAAATGATTTACTATAATACGGAAACCCAGTTAGTTGCTATATACCCCTATCAAGGCAACTTAAACCGTAATTAAGCCCTAAACTTCCAAAGCCTCAACCCTAACCTTCAGCCCCGAACTCTGAGCCCGAAACTCTAAACCTACACCCTGTATACCCAACTTAAGTTACTAAGCAGCAACCCAGACCAAGCAGAGAGTAGCCAATGACACCCCTTGGTGTGGCACAACCTCAACCCCCCGCCATTATGGGAGTTTCACAAAATTAGGGGTACCTTTAAAGAGGGGGTATACGGGATATATAGAGCTTATATAGGGTCCAGGCTTTCCCCAAATTAGGTGTGATTTTTGGAGGTATCCATAGTACAGATGCTCATGATTTCTGGGTGTATATTGTGATTTCCGGGTGTATATTGGGCTCCCCGTATTCAGGGAAACTACCTTATCTTCTTGAGCTCCTGTTTAAGGGTTTAGGTCAACGACTTTAAGTATGTACCTTTAATGTTTGTAAGCCTAGTTTTTGGGTCCCGCAGATGCAAAAAGGGACCCAAACCTAAAAGTACAAACCCTTAGGGCACAAAGGGAAAACACCCTGATTAGGGTTTAGGGGTTTAGGATCAGGGGGAGCTTTTCAAGGCCATCAGGCTCCATATGAGCTATAGTCTAAGTTCCGTAAAGCGGGTCATAGTCTAAATTCCTTAAAGGGGGGATTGTATAGGGGATTATATAGCCCCCTTTATTTGGGGCTTAGAGGGTCTAAATTCCTCGACAGAGATTTCTATAGGGGATTTCTACAGGGGAGCATTATCGGAGTTATTAAGAGGAATGCTAGGAAATAAGACTATGGCTCATGTAATGCCTACAAATCCCCTATTATCATGTAGTACTTTCCATTTTCTTTTCCAGTACTCCTGTGTAACATATCCCTAAACCCTAAACCATGTCATATGACGGTTTTTTGGAAAAGAAGATGAGCAGTGTAGTTTTTTGGAGAAAAGACCGGGGACCCCAATTTTCCGGAAATACCCATGTGACCTTCCATTATGGAGTAAGGGCTGGTCAAATCTCATGAAAACACACACATTCAAGTTCAAAACTTGTAGAGTCTCTTTGTTGAAGCAGGATGAAACAACAAGCGCTTGGCAAAGGCACTGTTTTCATCTCGGAGTCGACCATTGTCTGCGCTGGCCTGCGATTGAGCCTTACTTGGAATCGAAGGTCGAACGAGCCCCTAAACCCTAAACCCCCAGAGGGTCATTATAAAGACCAGAGTCTCTTTAAGAGACGGCCGGGTGGGCTTCCATATAATTGAGCTTTGCAAAGGGCAGCATCTGAACACCAATTTGTCTAAAGTCTAAAGTGCATTCATTCCCATTTTGAAGAGGCTCATGAGGATTGAGCATGCTTTGTCTTCCTAGAGGACGTCTGCTGTAGCCACTCAAACTACACTTTCTATCCTTGTATATGACGACTTATTTGTACCTACCACATTGAACTCCTAGCTTCCATTGGATTTCCGTTTTCTGTTCTATTTGATTCTCCACTATGCTACGGCCTAAGCCCTGCACACATTTTCCTCCCTGTGATTTGGTAACCTACGTACGTCTAGTTTGGGGGCAATTTTCGTCTTTTGGCATGTCTCAGTCTTGGTCAAGCGGAAAATCAGATGAACAAGAACATGGAAAGTTGAATGGAAACTTGGGGTTCATAGGTATATATAGAGAGAGATATGTAGATAAGGCTCATTTGAACATGGTTATGGGAAATGTAGCTGTTCAGGCCTTGACTATGCCCTAAACCCTGCAAAGTTACAGGGATTTGTGCACAGCACTTCGGCTATTCCGTGGGGAAGACAGGGAGACCTTCCTTTTGTGTATGCATATTCTTGGTAGCATCAAGAAGGGTGGCCCTGGGAGCTCCTTTTTTTTGGGGGGGGGGGAGCCCAACTTGACTGGCTGCATTAATCACCTCCTTCTTATAGTGAACCCTGCCTTGCCTAACCTGCTCTCCTACTAAAACATGCCCTCAACAGAATCTAGTACATTATGCTAGGGGAATCTGCCTTCTTAGCGGGTGCCGGGGTTGAAGTATTGAGGAGGCGTTTACAGACACAACAAGATCATTTTCAGACCGGCCCCTACCGCATCTGCCAGCTACCCAGCTACCCAGATTGTCTTGTGGAAACAAGAAGAGTCCACCAACCAGATGCCGCAATCATAAAACTCCGCTAACTGCTCCATAAAGCATGGCAGGAAGAGCCTCCAGGGGCGCAATACCTGCATGCCATTGCAGTACATATGCGTGCAGGAAAAGTTGGCTGTCTTGCGCACGCCCTTGCCCCAAGTAAAAAAGCACTGGGGAGTCGAACACTTGTATCCAGAGTAAGATTAGTCTTTTTGATGTCGCAAGGTAGTCAGTTGTTCGCACGTGTTGATCGAATAAGGAGCAAGCACATTGACTCCTGGCTGCTATTCCAGCCATGCGGACGCCTGGAAATAGTGGACGGCGGGGCCATCGACGATTGATTTCTGCGCAGAAATGAAAAGCTCTCATGCCCAAGGCGTAACCACTGTTTAGGGTTTAGGGTTTAGGAATGAGGTTCAATCCCTAAGGTGCTTTCTTGCATTCGTATGCCGCATTCTCTCAGAAGCGTGCGCAAGTCCGGTCTTCCAACCGTGATTCCGACGCCTGTGCAAGGATGGTCTAGCCAAAAAGGGTTGAGGGTATAGGGTTTGAGCCCTATGGAGCAAAAAGGCAGAGCTTTCGCAGGTAATTCCAGATCAAGCCAATTCTGCTTTCACATGCCCCTTCGCCTATGTTTGCCTCGTTCATGCTTTGCCACTAAGTAACTTAAATGGTTTTGCATATGAGCTATAGTCCAGACTCCTCAAAGGGGGCTATATAGGGGATTATATGGGAGTCTTCTAAGGGTTCTTCAGAGGGATACTGGGAGTTTAGACTATCGCTCATTGAGCTGCATCCTTAACCTGCTTTGCCCGGGCACTGTAGCCTGAAGCCTCGGCTCCAAGCCCCGAACGTCATGCCTAATGTAGACCTGTGATTAATAAACCCCCTCACTTTAAGAGCATTATTATCAGGATCCCTATCACAATCCCTATTAGGGGAGGCGGTTTAGTAACCATGGGTCTACATCAACTGCTGAAAATCGAACTTGAACGCTCTAAGCCCTCATGCCGCATCTCCTAAAACTTCATGGTTTAGGCTCGGTTTAGGGTTAGGGTTCAGTGTAAAAAGGTCTCATGGTCTAGGGCCCTATGAAGCCTGGAGCCTGTGCTTAGAATATCTTACCTCCAACCCACAGACGAAACAGTAGGTTCAATTCCCTTGCACAATCCCAGTGCAATCCTAACATCGTAAGTATAACCTCCCTTATGATTTCGTAGTGAAATCCCAGTGTCAGATTTGGTGGGTTGCGTCATGCCCTGCAGGCCACAAATCATAGTTCCCCAATAAATTGGGATCACATCTTTGCACCCCAACGGCCAACAAAAACCCATGATCAGTACTGCTCGAGCTGCAAGGCCGCTTTTACATATCTGTATGATTGTGTATGTGTACATATACATTTATATTCATATAGAGCTAAACACATACACATTTACAAGGGGATCATTCCTGTGCACGATTGGGGGTCAGGGTGTAGCATTTTGTTGGGCTTGAACCCCGAACCTTGAACGCCAAACCCTGAGCCCAGAGTGCGATGCGCGTGCCGATACCCCGACGCGAAACCTCAACCCAAACCCAAAACCCGTATGGGACCCTTTTGTGTCTACCTTTCCCCCAAACAAGCCTGGACACCCAGGAAACCCCCTGGGCGGAATAATGTAGTTTTCCTGCAAACCCTTAAAGCCTAAACCTTAACCGGGAGGGTAAGTGCCCGCCGAGACCGACTGCGAGATGCAGCCGACGTCGCCGGCTCCCTCTCCCTCCCCGCCGCAGAACCGTTCTCCTTCGTTGCGGGCCCAGCCGTAATGGTGGTTAATCGTCCCTATATAATATGTACACTTACTCCCTACTACTCCGGCAAGGTTTATTTTGTGAGGTTGGTCGGCGGTGAGGAAATCCCAGAGATCCGGAGGGGCGAGTTTGGATGTTCATCGCTTGGCGGGCTTCAATTCATACATGACATGACCCCTGTAATCGTGATTCAAGCCCCGAACGTTTCTGTGGTTATGCGGAACTAACATCATTGTCACTGCCAAGGCTGTTGCTGATGTCACTCTTCTGTGTCTTAGCCTTTGCCTTCCCGTGTTCCCACTTGAGGGCGAAGGCTTGAAGGGTCTCCGAAGGGTTTATATCACGGGTATGGTGGGCAAGTGCTTGTAGGGTGCCATGACTCAGGTTTCAGGGTTTGCCGTTCTGAGGGCTCAGACTTTTTTGAATCCATGACCTCTTGTTGCAGGGAACTGGTAACCAGTCGCCCGCCCTTCGACCCTTCACTTCAGAAGGAAGCACAGCGCAAACTATGGCACACTCATCGTGGCTCATGTGCACCACACATGAGCCAACATGATTCAGTGAGGCGTATGGATAGGGATCGTGCTGAGACTTTCAATCGCGATACCTGCAAAGTGCTTTGTTAATTAACATATCATTATCATTATTAGTTTTCATCATTACTAGTATGATTATTTGGATGTTTTGCACCCAGGTTCTCGTTTCGATTTCAGCGAAATCCATTCCTTAGCTTGTGCCCGGGGAGCGCGCACTCATTTAGTTTTGACGCGTGTGCCGAGATCTACGGGAGATCTGCCTGACCTCACCCAGCGCACTGCCGGCTTGGTTGTTATAAATAGTAGCTGCAAAGAAATGACTCCTGCCTTCCATCCATTCCTGTTTCTACGTTGGCTTTTGGTTGTAAAGGAGCCCCTCAGACACGCTGCGGTTTCGGCAAATCGGTGGTAAACTCCATACCATGGGATTCGATCCGTTGGTAGGTACAACAAGGGATGCAGCTCTTGCAAATCAAAGGGAGCCGAATGCCTCTGTGGCAGGTATCATGTCAATGGGACTGTATGAGGAGTACCAGCCACTTGGCAGGCATCACACAAAACAAGCCGCTCTGACAGTGTGATAGTTGATGACTTAAGGCGCTGACCCAAGTCCTAGACCTCACGCTCTAGACTCCAGATGCTGCTCCATGTATCTTAGTCTAGGGGAACTCCAACAATTGCACGAAATACAGGATGAACTGTTGTGGGGCTATCGGTTCCGCCACGTAAAAAATTGGTGGCGGGCCTGTGTCTAGGTCAGCTCCCCCGCCGTGATGCAGTTTTTGCAACCCGTGCGTGTGCGCCAAGAATGCCTCAAATTCAACTGTAAGCTCCGACAATGGCCATGGTCATGAAACGCCATTGTTTTTTTTTCAGCTGCTTAGGTTTCTACATGACTCATCCAGGCCTCAATTTCAATTCAGTGCACCTCCACTCACCTGAATCCCCATCACATCCAGAACCCTTGAAGCCTGCAAAGTGGCAAGTCAGCAGCCCTGAGAATGTATCTATGGCTGCAGTGTCCCATCCTAAGCGCCCTATGCAGCTATGAAGATTGCGTGGCAGCC
The DNA here is from genome assembly GCA_905231905.1 of Symbiodinium pilosum. NCBI lineage: Eukaryota > Dinophyceae > Suessiales > Symbiodiniaceae > Symbiodinium > Symbiodinium pilosum. Next base: position 208,117 of record CAJNIZ010046081.1, on the reverse strand, counting down.
TCTTCTTATGCTTACACACACATGAGGGCTCGTGTTTCTCCTGTCTGACGGCACCCAATTCATGATCCTTACTCTGCGTACTTCAGAGATGTCACCCCATGGGCTTCTCAAAGACAAGTATGCGTACTCCTGAAATTGCGTCCCCTCACAAGTCAATCTTGGTGCAGGGAGCATGTTATGATCTGAAATTCGCACATGGGAGATTTTCCAGACCAATCAGAACAAGCTCTCGGAGAGGGACGCCCGCCCGTAGTCCCAGAATGCGCTCTAGGGGCGTATACACATGCACATGGCTGTGTCCCAAGACAGAGATCCTCCTCACACACCTCGAAGCTCCGCGTTTTGACCTTCAGCCTACATGTCCCAAGTTTCAAGCCTCCACACCTCAACCCTGGACCCTAATCCTTGCTCTAAGGAAGTTCCGGGCGGGGAACATGAATTGGCGTTTGGGCCTGGCTGGCGGCGCGCGAGGGGAACTCACTGCGGAGGTTTTTTTTGGGGGGGGACTGGGGTAAGCAACTCTAGAGATTTTTGAGGTCGCTCAGAGATTTCTAGCTGATATGTGAGGGCTTCCATAACCCAGACCCCCTTGAAGGATCCACCTCCCAATAATCCCCCAGTTTCCCCAATGTAGTAATTGGGGTTCTTCTGGGGGGTTTCAATTTTTTGGATCCCTTAGGGGGTCTGGGAACAGGTGAAACAAAAGGGAACCAATATGGATCGCAATGTATCGTAATCGTAATCCTTCTTGTAGGACCCTTAAGAAGCGGTCCTTAATTTCCGGAAACTCCCCCCATGTACACTCCCGGAAACTAACATGGAAACCCAAAAAGGGCCCTACAAACACTACAGTCCCCCTAAAAAGTGGCTATATGGATTTCCATGTCAGTTTGGGGGAGCGTAAGTATTTTTTCTTGCAGGCCATTCGGAGTGTAGGGTTGCTTGAGATTGAGGACTTAGGGGTTCAGAGTGTCGTGCAGAAGTTTGCAGGAGCTGTAGGCTTCAAATGAGCTATAGTCTAAACTTCCTGAAGGGGGTTGTCTAGGGGATGATATGGAGATGTGTTTTCGGAGATAAGACCTAAACCTTCAATCCTTAACCCAAAATCCAAAACTTACCCCTAAATCCTAAACCCTAAACCCTCAATCCTACATCCAAAATAAACCCTAAACCCTAAACCCCCCCAAAACCCTAAGCACTGGAGACAGCTCCTAGGTTTCCGTACCAGTCTAGGCTGCCGGGAATCATCCACGGTCTGGCCGGCTCTTTGTTAAAGGGTTTAGGGTTTAAGGGTTTAGTTTCGGGTTTAATTTAGGGTGTTTGGGGTTTTAGTGTTTTGGGGTTCAGGGTTTAGGGTTTTAGGGTTCTAGGGTTAAGGGTTTCGCGTAAGGAATTGAGGGTGCTTAGGGTGTTTGGCTTTGTAGGGTTGTAGGGTTTGTGGTTTTACGGGCTTAGTGGGTAAAACCTTACCTCTAAAACGTGTGCCCCTTACACACACCCTCCCTCTAAAAGGAAGATCTAGGGAAAATGGGGGTCTAGAGCTTACCATTTAGCATTGAGGGAGGGTTCCCAGGCCTAGAGGCAGAGCTTTACGGGGGTGATGATATGGAAGGCCCTAAACCCTCAATCCACAACCCTAAACCCCTAAATCCTGAACCTTGAACCCTGAACCCTATACCCTATACCGTGATTAAACCCCAAAACCCTAAAGCCCTGAACCCGCCGAACCTCGGTACCGCGGACTGCTCCATGGCGATATAAAGCGATATAGAAGTAGATGAAGGGATAGATGTGGTTTGGGGTTTAGCTTATATTCAAATGTGTTCAGGGATTCAGGGTTCCTGTGGCTAGGAACCAGGCTTCTTAATAACTGAGTAGGCAACCTGAGGCCTTTTGTATTGGATTTAGGGTTTCTTGGGTTTATAAGGTTAGTTCAGGTCTTCTGTATTCTATACACAGAAGGTCTAGCTTGTTTTTGGGCCAGGGAATTCAGTAAGTTGAGTGCATTAATAAGGGTTAGGGTTTAGGGTTTAGGCTGGTCAATAGACAATGGGGCAATGTGTATGGCGAGCCTGAACCCCCAAACCCTAAAACCCTAAACCCTAAAACCTCAGCCCCAAATCCTAAACCGTAGAATATACTCTATAAGCCCCTGCAACAATGTGCAGAGAGGCCATGATTGGGGGGTTATCCCGAGCCCCTAGGATCCTGCAAGGCAGGAGCCGAAAGGCTCAAAGTGCAGGGCTTAGGGCTGAGGGTTCATGGTTTAGGTTTAGGGTTCAGCGTTTAGGGTTGGGTTTAGGGCTTACGGTTTAGAGATCGTGGAGAACCAAATGCAAGAGACAAGGTGAAATTACTTAAAAAGTGGGTTGCTTTTGGGCGAGCGGTCGGCAGTCTTCCAGAACCTCCAAACACATTGCTCAGTTGGCTGGCTGATTGAGACCTATCCCGAGAAGGAGTCCTTTGTATTGTGAGCAGCCAATGTGCTACTACAGCCAAGATACTCATTGGCACTGCACCTGTCTTCCTCTGGTGTGTTCTTCAATACACCTGCTTATGCATCGTGCCCAATGCTATTGGCTGGAACCAGGAGGCTGCCTCTCTTGTTCCTGTCTCCGACTGCATCATTTCAAGAGCTATCACAGCCCTAAACCCCAAACCCTAAACCCTAAACCCTCAAGACTGGCACTTGGCATGCAGTTTGTGCCAGAAGTTCAAGTTGGCAAAGTGCGTGCCGCGGCCAAGTTGAGCAACATACTGCGGCACCAGCGCAAAGCGCAACACCGGCAAGCAGTGGAGAGTAATATAACCCTATATACCCCTATATACTATATGGTAGTTTCCATTGTCTTTTCCATTATCCCAATATAACCCTATATACCCCCATATACTCCAAGCGAACATGTTTATTAAGATTTGTGCTTAGGCTTGAGGAGCTAAAGAAAATTAGCCTGGCAACCACCCAATCAGCAATGGAGAGGCGTGAGTAACAATGCTACGAAGGATGCATCTGCAGGATAACTGCTAGTATTATGGCCCTACATTCTTCGTACCTCAAATAGATCTCAGATGATATTGGTAGTTATTTGGAGCCCTGTCTTGTATATACTCCCTATGAAGGCCCACATATGCTCAGTTTCCATTCATGTCCTTTGTTCTTTCTCATTGGATTCTCCATTACTCTACCCCTTAATCCTGAACTCTGAATCCTAAGCCCTAAACCCTAAACCCCTTAATCGTAAACTTTGTATCCCTAAACCCAATTGCTCCGCTGCAAGCCTTGCTGCGTCTTCTGCCTTCCACTCCACTCATGCGGTGTTTGCAAACCCTAAACCCTAGACCCTAAACAGCTTAGGGTTTCGGCTTCAGGGATTCGGATCCCTTCCTTTATTCCTTATGAGAGACACCTAAACCCCAACCCCCTAAAACCGCAGCCGGGGCAGTCTTCTTGCCATGAACCCAAGGGGAGAGAAGCAGCTTGTAGATGTCTTCGCATGATTCCGCTGATGGGTTTAAGGTTTAGACTTTAAGGCGAAGCAGCCGTACATCCTAAACCCTAAGCCCTGTATGAAGACCATAAACTTCCAACCCCACATACCAGGCATCATGTAAGATCTCAGGCTCACGGCCTATAAGCCCAAAGCTCCAAACCCTGAACCCCAACCCTAA
>CAJNIZ010046081.1:189167-199429 GCA_905231905.1 Symbiodinium pilosum | reverse complement strand
TTAGACTATAGCTCAAATGGCTTGCAGAGCCGTGTTTGGCGTGCTGTGGATATGCCACTTATCATAGTATGGATACTGTCAATCAAGGGTACAGGTATGGGTGTCCTGTTGGGTTGGTGCTGGAGGCATTGAGGGTGTTCATGATTGCCGCCAGGCTGGCTTCAATGGAGGCGACTGAGCCAACGCTTCTACCCTAGACCCTAGCCAAAACAAGATATAGTCCAAATGTCCATTTCTGGGTTGGCCTTTGGGATACTCAAATATTTTCCCTAATTGGTTTCATAAGGACCTTATATACTAATACTTTTCAAAGGGTTCCGAAGGCCAACCAAGATCTGATGCAGATAGGCAAGTCAATGGGATGGGAATTCTGCGAAAACTACCCATCCCTGGCTCTGATTCCGCTTGAGCATGACTACGCCAAACTGCGAGCAATGGGTATGTATGCCCCTTCTGCCAAGCATCATGCTTCCCCCCAACAAAGCAAGAAGTGCCCTGGTGTAGCAGTCAGCCCTGAGATCTCCTACCCAGCTTAGTAGCTGGGTAGGTAACCTTCAACTTTTGGGGTATATATCTAGTCCTACTATAATACAAAGGTTAACCTTTTTGCGGCAGGGAACTTAGCAACTAGGCCATCTCCGCGGAGGCATGCGACATAAGTCCTCAACCTGAACCCAAGACAGCAAAAGCCCCAAACCGTCCCGAACCGTAAATCGCTTCTGGCCACCTGAAGGCTCTTTCTACCGAGGAGCGACGGACCAGGAGATGTGTTTGCGGAAGATGCAACAATAGAGCTGGGTCAAATTTGGCTTTCGGTTCTGAAGCTTGGCTATACTAAAAGGAAGGTAAAGTGCGAGCTGGAGAGGGGCAAGCATCGCAGCCAACCTCCCCCTGTGTTCTACTTGAGAATCGTGCACGGAACGCCAATTTGCAGCTGAGATTGTGTTTTGTATGTTAGGTAGCTCTTCAATTTGACCGGCCATTATTCGTAGTGAGTTTTCACACAAAATTTATAGGGGGCTAAGTTCAATCGACATCTACACGAACCACAGGCATGCTTTGTATGGCTCAGCAACGATCTTTCTGCGTTGCTCAACAGCGTTTGCATTTGAAATCATGGCTCAAGCTTATCACAGTTTTGCGCAGCAAGACGCTGCTGGCTGCACAGTATGGAATGCTGCAGAGCTGACACGAGGTTGACCCCGCTGGAGCAGTATGCAAGGTCTCTGAACTTAAAGGATGTTGATGGCAATGACAGCCGTGGAATGAATTGGTACTCTTTAGCTGTCTTGTTTTCTGAACACATCACTTGATTTTTTTGTCTCCAGCATCATAGATGGTCTCAGGCACCATGGGGGCTGCCATGCTCTTTCCAATGTACGCAGTCTCCGTACAGCAGTTGCTGAAAATGACCGAGGTTCGGCCACACGAGATCTTGAAGGCCGAGGCCATTGTCGTTGAGTATGAGGAAAGTTATGGGAAGGTCGCATTCATCTCGCATGAGTGGGTTGGCGATGATCATCCCGATCTTGACGGCAAGCAGTTGCGTGTTCTTCAGAACGCCGAGCGCTACATGATTTCTGACTCGCGGCTAATTCCAGCTGAGGTCATGTGCAAGAAGGAGGCACTTTCCACTTCGTGTTTGAGAAGGCAACCCCTATACCTCTGGTACGATTTTTTCTGTTGCCCACAGCTCGGCAAACAGCCCTCGCTCTCAAATTCAGACCTCTCAAGTCCAGAGAGCGAGCTATCCATGGCCGTCACCAGCATCCCTGCCTACGTGGCAAAGTGCTCGTTTTTCCTTGCGCTGTGCCCCATCATTGTGAGCGAGGAGCTGGGGAAGGTCTTCTCTCCGCAGACATGGGCAGAGCGGGGATGGTGTCGCATGGCATCTGGACCGGCCCTCTTAGAAACTTTTGTTCGTCATAGTGTGATAGTTGTTTGCAATCTCCAGAAAGAATTACCTGCTGTAAACATGGCAAGCCTTCCAAGACTCTGAGAACAACAGAGGAAAGAACGTTTTATGATCTTTCGCGGAAGGTTGGTTCATGATCAAGGGCAACACAGACATTGAGCTCGTGTCATCTTTTGGCGGCACGATTTGGGGATCGCCTGGTTCTGGCAAATTCACAGTAAGCAGTGATCGCATGAAGCTGGCACCAGTTTTGAGCAGTGCTGTGAAGCACAAACTACTTTCCCTGCTGAAGTGCCTCAATCTGCAGGAGTACCGACGCTCGGGAAGCTTTGTGCATCGTTGCGTTGCGTATTTGTCATTAGTTATGGTCGCGATATGAGCTGCTGACAAATCAATCAAGGTTTATGCGTGGAACCCTAAGGCTTGCCGAAGCGTTCTTCGTTTTTGAGATTGGAAATACTTCTATGCTCTTCCGGTAGCCCAAATATGCCCACGTCTTTTTGGTAGCTGCCACATTGTAGCGCAGTATTGAGTGAGGCTCTGTAGTTTGCAAAGAGCTCGTTGTTGTGGGTGTCTACGAACCTTGGTAAGGAGTTTTGCTGAACAGGCAGAAGATCATCATGAAAGGTCTTCCGGCGCAAAAGCTGGTCGAGCCATGTCCTGGCCGGCCAGCTTGCGCAGGCTTAGATGCTGAGTCCCTTGCAGTGTCTGCCTTTATGTATCAAAATGGTTTCGAGCTAGTGCAGGAGGTTGACGATGCCGGATGGTCACCGCTACACTATGCTGCGCTGGCTGGCAACACGCGGGTGGTTCAAGGTTTGCTAGCGCAGCGGGCGGACCCTGACTGCCAGACGCGGCATGCACAGCCCATAGTGGGGACACCACCAGGTACGACCGCGCTAGGCATTTCAGTCCTTTCCCATCACAATGATGTTGCGCGGTTGCTGATCATAGCAAGGGCTACGATTGACTTGGGCTTAGCTCCTCCCTTGCACTTCGCCGCCCACGCAAACAACTCAGAAGGCATTCGCGTTTTGCTAGATGCTGGCTATGACCCTTGTACCAGGGACTTTGCCGGTCTCCATGCCTTGGCTGCCGCTTGTACGTTTGGCTCAATGGATGCATTGGATGAGCTGGTCTCAAGGGCGCGGCCATCCATCAAGCCTTGAGATCTCTCGATTGCCCTTTCGGTAGGCTTGCATGCCTATGGAGGCACGGTGGACTTCGTGTACCGGCTGCTGGAGCTGCAGGCTGATGTCAACGAATCCTGGAGTGTGCCGTTGATGCCGACCTCCGCCTATGAAGTTTGGCAGGCCATCTTCACCCTACAGCACAAACTGGGACGTGATACATGCTCCACGCGCTTCCACTTTCATGCACATGGTAGGACACCTTTGATGGTTGCATGCATGTGCAGCCAGCATGAAGCCGCAGCTGCGCTCATTGCAGCTGGGGCCCAACTGGACATGGTGAACTCAAGGCGTCGGAGAGGGAATGGAGAGTGCAGAGGTGCAGAGGAGTGGAGATCGGAGAGAAAAGTGAAGGAGTGGAGTGGAGGACGGGAGGGGAGAGGAGAAGAGAGGAAAAGAGAGGAGAGGAGAGGAGGGAGAGCAGAGAAGCGGAGAGGAGAGGAGAGGGATGGAGAGAAGTGGAGAAGAGAAGAATGGAGGAGTAGAGAGGAGTAGAGGACTGGGGAGGAGTAGAGGCATGGCGAGGAGTGGAGTGGAGAATGGCGAGAGAGGAGAGACAGGAGAGGAGAGGAGGAGAGAAGGAGAGAGAAGAAGAGCGCACGATAGAATGAAAGAAAAAACGATAAAGAACGAGACGCAAAGAAATACAGCAAGAAAAATAGAAAGAAATAAAGAAAGGGAGCGGAGAGAGCGGAGAGAGGAGGGGAGTGGAGGGGGGGAGAGGAGCGGACAGGAGTCGAGTGGAGAGCGGACAGTGGAGAGAGCGAGAGAGAGAAAGAGAGAGAGAGAGAGAGAGGAAAAAGTAGAGGAATGGAGAGTTGAGATGAATGGAGGAGGAGTGGAGAGGATTGGCGTGGAGAGCAGAGGATTGGAGTGGAGAGAAGAGGAGAGGAGTGGAATGGAGTGCAGAGGAGCAGAGTGGAGAGGAGTGGAGCCGAATGGCGAGAGAGAGAGAGAGATGGAGATTTGTCTTGGCTCCATCTGTCAACTTTACCTCGGCCACTTTTTCCAGGGAACAAATGTTCACGTTTGATTTTTTTCCGCGGGGGCGAGGAGAAGGGCGCCGGATACGGGGTGGGGTAGAAGAAGAAGACTGGGGGGGGGGGGGTATGGCAACAATCCGGCAAACTCTGATCCCACCCAGCTCTCGAACCTATCAGACCTGCCTGCTTGGGGCTGTGCCCCGGCCCTCCCCAGCGGGGGAGGGTATAGCAGTGAGAAGAAGAAGAAGATGGAGAGGGACATGGATGCCGAGCTGGGGGTGCGGGGCCGGGCCCCGGGAGGGCTGTAGAGCTCTCCATCACCTGCAGAAGAAGAAGATGGAGAGAGAGAAGAGAGATGAGAGAAAGGACAGAGAAGAGAGGAGAGTCCTTCATAAGTTGGGCGGCCCGACTATATTGTAGGCCGCGCAAATTGTGTTGCACGTGGTGTCTTACCTCAGACATGTATGGGGCAAGGTTTCGCCCTTCTGAGGCCTGAGTAAGAAGGAGACAAGGGTTCATTGAGTCAATCTGGTCTTTAAACGGCTCTTCTTTGGGGTTTATGTTATTGCAACCAAGTAGACAACTTCCCTCCATGCCGCTCAATCACTCCCATGAAGGCAGAGGTCAGCTGCTGACTTTGCCAGGTTGGAGGCCCTTCCTGACTTCCTGAGACAGGCCTTCGATGGGGACGTCACAGCCTGCAACAGATTGGTAAGCCTTGCAAGCAAGTACGTCAGCCTGTAGTTGCAACATTTCCAATGATTCGCAGATTTTGATACGCATTGTGTTTTTCTTTGGCCGCGCGTCCACGTAATTTGACGTACCGGCCTGCACCACACAATGCTACAGAATTCCATTTGCGAAGCATCGCATCTTAAAGATGCGAAGATGCAACGCATCCTGTGCTGATGCGAAGACGCAAAGCATCCTATCTTGAGGACTTGGTTCTAAACTTCCGGCATCTGGAAAGTAACTAAGCATGCGACAGTTTCAGGGTAAATGAAGAATCATTCTCACCTACACCCATACTAATGCTAGTGTTGTTGTTCTGCTACTAGGCCTGTTGCCGGGCAGCAAGAATTGGGTCCAAGAATTCTCGTGCACACTGTACAAATCTGCCAACAGACAGACTGAGCAACCAGGCGGCCTCAGGTTGACCCAATAAAATTGATGAGGGGGGTTTAGGGTTTAGGGTTTAGGGCCAAAATTAGGAGTCCCTGTTGGGGGTCCCCTCAAAGGATTATGATCATAGTATTTCGGGGTCTATATTAAGTCCCCCTGTTTTGGGAAACTGCTCATTCGAGGTTGGACTCTCTCTCTCTCTCTTTGTCTCTCTCTACACTTTTGAGTCCAGAACTGGCTTCACCGCTTGACCTACGTCCGGGCGATCAGAGCGTGTCAGCACATAATCCTCCCATACTCCTATATGTGCCATAATCTAAACCCTTTAAGGAGGGCCTACATAGCGGATTATATAGGGGAGTATTATGGGGGTTATTAAGGGGGATACTTGGAGTTTAGATTTTTGCTCAGATAAACTGATGGTTGGCTAGCAGTTGCAAAGGAGAGTCGATGCCGCAGCATGACTGCACCAACAGGCAGCGCAGAACTGGGAGTTTCCCAAAATTAGGGGTCCTTTTTTGGGGTGCCCCAGAATAAGGATTATACTATATCAGCTTCTATGTTGGGGTCCCCTTATCTTGGGAAAGTACCAACTCTGAATCCGTGCTTTCGGAACAGAACCCAGCAGCTGAACCAACAACAAATCTTAGTATCTTGAAGCCCCACCACCATTAACCCTCAGCTAACTCGACAGATTTCAGCCCGGCAGCCTAAACATCACTTTAGGGTAACCCTGAACCCCACTGAAACCCCGAAGAGCAGGACCTTTCTGCAGAGTTTCTTCCCTTCTTTTGAAGCCTGGCACTGGCGCCGAACAGCATCCTACTGGTTTTGCAGCTGCAGATATAAGGAATAGGTTTAGGGTTTAGGGTTCAGGCTCTAGGGTTCGGGGTTTGGATTTACGGTTGGATTCTGACAGTCTCCCTGGAGAAACAAATGGGAAACAAAATGGAGTAAGCTAATAGATATAGTGGTTGTATATGGATTGTGTATAGGCATGTATAGGGAAATTTCCCCAATATTGGAGAACCAAGTGCAGAAGAAACTAGTGAACTGTAAACCCTAAGCCATAAACTCTACATCCGAAACCCACAGGGAGGGTAAAAGCAGCGCTTTTGAAAAGACCCAAGATTATAGGAATTGGGCTTCCCAAAATTAGGGATCCTTCTTTGGGGGTCCCCATGATCAGGGTTTAGGGTTTAGGGTAGTTTAGGGTTTACGTAGAGTATTTTGGGGTTTAGGTTTGAGGGTATTTTGGGGTTGAGGGCTTGAGGGTTTCGGGTAGTTGGGGGAGTATATTGGGGGTCCCCTGTCTATGGAAACTAACTGGGCAGCTTACGGCCTAACAACAAGGCTAGGGTTTAGGGTTTAGGGTTTAGGGTTTAGGATCATCAAACATCTTGGAAAAACGAGGGATATTGCCACCCTTTTCAACACCTGTGTAAGTGTTGAATAACATGTCCCCGAAACCCTCCCCATCCAGACCCCTACATTACAGCTTATTGTTTATTGGGACATGTTGGGACTACCTTTGTGTTTAGATTCCGCGCATGCAGAATCACTTATGCAAAAGGTGCTAGGGACATGGATGGGCCTGGGTGTCTATAATATCCCATTCAAGTCAGGGTGGAGCTGCATCGAGTTTCGCTTACAAGGACGGACTGCGGCCAGGAGTATTGAACAACCACAGAACGCTTTCGAAAGCTTGCTTCCAGCGATTCTTGAAATCGGTTCCAAGCGTATCACCATATGCCTGCCCTCCCCCCCGAGCTTGAAGAGCAGTGCTTGCAAGGGCCAGCATAGGTTTCCTGGGGGCATCAGCCACTAGACCCTGGATGCCTCAAGCCTGAACCCTGGACTAGCGACTAGCGCTGCTACTTACCCTTGAACTTCATTGTCCTGATCCAGGATCGCTATCTTCTTCACTGAGGGTTCGCTGCTTTTCGTGCTCGGCAGCTTTTTCGGCTACGCGGGTGAGAGTAGCCGGGCGTAATTGGGTGCAAGTTCCGGGTTAAGGGCCGGAAGAGCTAGTAAGACGCTTTCCCGTACATCCTGAAGCAAGGGACCTGATTTCCCTCTAAAACCACCCTTACAATAGTTCAGCATGCCTTACACAGATTTTGCGTTCAGTAATTACGCGTCTCTGTAGTTCGTTTTGTTTAGGATGCAGTGGTTCATTCGTCAAAGTTGTTTTGTAACTTGGAACCATTTCTGGTCTGCTTCTTGAAGTACTTGCCGCGAAAATCCCTTTATCAACTTAGCTTGCCATCCTGGAAATGTTCCTCCACCCCTGGCATTTCAGCTTCTTGGTGCCTCTTGCTCCAATCGTCATTCCTGTCATATTTGCAGGCTTCATGTCCCCGATTCCTTCCCACTTGCCTGGGAAGTCGAGAAGGGAAGGCTTTCTGGGTTCTGTGGTGCGTGAGAACTGTTGTGACGGAGGAGTCTGCACTTGAACCCAACTTAGAGTGCTATCCGTGGACTCTGACAGGCTTGTTTGTTCAGCATGCTGAATTCCAAAGTCAAGACGCTTCTTAGGGGACTTATAACACCATAAACTTAACCGGACATGAATGCTCAACTAGTGATGCTTAGTGCATGTGTTCTGCCGGGCCAGTATCATTCATGCCTTGGCAGCAGCCACAGTCCTATGATATCACCCGTTTTACTTATAACACGTATGATATAACCCCCTAAACATCCCTAGAAGCCCTATAAAGCCTAATGGTATAGCCACCCGCCCCCCGAGAAAAAAAAAGAAAAAAAAGAAAAACATCTTTCTAATCTCCATCAAACTTATGATCTACTGATATAGCCCCAACACCTGTAATCCAATAAAGCCTATGACATAACCTCATAAACGCCTTATAACCCCCATAAATCCAACGGTAAAATCCCATAAAGTTCGTCATCATCCCCATAAAGCTTTACGCTTTTTGGCTTTGGCCAGGTGGGTGGCGAGCTTCTGGCAATGCGCACGTGAACGCGCACTTGGTGAAGGCTCTTGGGCGTTTCCAACATCCACACCCCCTAACGGATCCAACAAAGAGAGCCCCTACAAATAATCCCACTACTGTACTACATTTGGAAACCTGGGGATTGTAGGGGAGGTTCCATTTTATCGGATCCTTCGGGGGTCTGGGAAATTCGGGTTCTACCTCAGCACGAGAGAATCAAATGGAACAACCATGGAACCTGAAATGGGCACCAGGAATATAGTGGATCACAGGGTTTAGGGTTTCCCAAAATTTGGCATCTTTTTTTGGTGATCCCCATAATCAGGGTTGGAGAAATTTTGGCCAATTTGTGGAGATTACCATTACGGTTCATGGACCATCCTGCATGACCCTAATATCTAAGGTGACCAAGTCCTGCATGACCCCCATATCTAAGGTCCTTACTCAGACCACCTAATCAAAGGATCCAAAAAATGGAACCTCCAACCAATCCCCATTTTCTCCCCTGTAGTAGTGGCTTCCCATTTTTTTGGATCCTTTAGGGGAGTGGGTAGTAGGTACATGAGGACCCCAGTATGAGGGCCCAAACGAAGGGCCCATAGGTCCGACCTTAGACTCAAGAATAATACAGTACGAGGTGGGATGTAGTTGGTCGATCATGCAATGTTTGTTGATGTGGTAGTTTCCCAAAAGAGGGGAACCCCAATATAGACCACCCAAATATCATAATCCTCATAATGGGGACCCCTAAAACACATTCCCTAATCGTGGGAAATCCCCATTTACAGTAATTGTGGGAGGGATGCGGGGGCGAAGGGGATCTGGCTTTTTGTTATACACGCGGTTTAGGGTTGGGTTTAGGGTTTTGAGTTTAGGGTGCGCAGTACGGAAACATGCTAGAACATGCTCGAGCGGGAGATGGGATTCGGGATTTGATGCAAGAAGTTCTGGGGGCGTTTGAAGTTTGAAGTCCTCATCTTGCCGCATACATGCAGGGATGTATGATGGGATGAACCCTAAACCCTAAACCAGGGATTTATGATGGGATGCCTGGGCCCAATTTCTCACAATGCTTTTGCGTAGCACGACCGGATCTGCCATGACCTTCTCCCCAGCTAGCTGGCCGCAACCCAGGTTGGTGGGGGCCCTAAAGCCTGAACTGTATTGGGATCATCATAGGGTTTAGGGTTTAGGGGTATTAGAGTTATAGGGATTGTGGTCCCATATTCCCTGCTAACCACCAGGGAGTCACGCCATCAGAGCTCGGTCTTCTTTGTATCCTCAAACCTCCAAGGGTTTAGGGTTTAAGGTTTAGGGATTTGGGGTTTAGGGTTTAGGGTGTAGGGTTTGGGGTTAAGGCCCGTGTTTGAAGGTGCCTGTCCTTACCCCTGACCTCGAAAAGCAAGGCTGTTGCCAGCACAGCCACATGGGATGCCCAAACCCTACAGTAGTTTCCATGTTCTTTTCCATTATCCCTAATCCCCGAAAAATCCACTATATAACACATTATGGTGGTTTCCATTTTCTTTTCCATTATCGCTACATAGCCCCTATATAACCCTAATATAATCCCCTATAACCTTTATATAACCCATTATAGTAGTTTCAATTTTCTGTTCATTTATCTCTATATAACCATAAACCCCAAGCCTTCAACCTTGAGGTCTAGGACCGGGAACCACACTGGAAGACAGATACAAAAATCCTAGAACCCAAACCGACCACCTATGTAGCCTAAGGTTTAGGGTTTAGGGGTTAGGGGGCTAAAGGTTGTTATGAGTTCACGGGCAATGCAGGGGAGGTTGATGTAGGCTTGACAGTTTTCACAGTTTGTCGAACCCGAAGCTCTCCTGTATACTGCTTAGGCTTCTCCAAAATCATAATAAGATCCCGGTACTATCCCATTGGACTTCCCCAAAATCATAAGATACTCACATAATAATCCAGTGGACTTCCCCAAAATCATGACAAGACCCCTATATACCCCAAAGGACGTCCCCAACATCATAACAAGATCTCCACATACTTCATATTCCATCTACTCGAGGGAGGCTAGAAAACCCCAAGCTTTAAACTTCATACTCTACTCACTAAA
>CAJNIZ010046081.1:178678-189067 GCA_905231905.1 Symbiodinium pilosum | reverse complement strand
AAGGGAGACCATAAGCTCCCCAAGCTTTAAACTTCATACTCTACTCACTAAAGGGAGACCATGAGCTCCCCAAGCCCTAAACTTCATACTCTACTCACTAAAGGGAGACCATAAGCTCTTAACCTCGCCTCGCAGGCTCTGAGCATTTGGCCTTCACTTTTTGGCTCCGTCTTCTTCAGCTGCTGCTGGGGCTGGTCTTGTGCAAATACTATAGTAGTTTCCATTTTCTTTTCCATTCTCCCTATATAACCCCTAACATTATCCTTATGTAGTCCTATAGAACCCTCAGCAGTTTCCTTTTTCCTTTCCATTCTCCCTATATATTTCCAACTACTATTGTTCTTGTAACATGGGAGCTTCTCAAAGTTTAGGGCTCAGGCCTCCGGTTTCTCAGGTGGTTTTATTTCCGAAGGTGTCCTGCTCCATTCATCCTCCCTGTCGCGGTAACGGCGCCATTTCGCACATCTGAACGGGCCTTTGTGAACCTTCAGATTGAACATCAACGTCAAGATGTTTCAATCGGGGGCTGCCCTTCCCCCCCCCCGCCCCAGCTGAAGCACATTCTCGAGCAACACATCACCACCAGCCAGAAACTCAAAAGCACGTGAAGCTCAAGATGGTTTCGTCTTGCTCAAGATTTGCATGTGGCTTGCACCGCCACTACCCTTGTGTTCGAAACTCAGGCCAATTCCCTGCCCCTATTGCTGTAAATAAAGAAAGAGGACACCGCCAATGCTGCCATGTACGTGTTGCCGAATGCCCGAGGAGCCGCGCAAAGGGGCACATTGTTTTCACGTTCAACGAGTTGTACGTTATAGTTATGCGTGTTGTAGCAGTGGAAGCCCTTGAGGACTTGAGGATCTGCCCAGTTTGCAATGCACACTGCATTCTTAGTTCGTTCTGGGAGGTACCAGTTACATGTCGTTTGGAGTGCAAACCAGCGGATGCCGTTGACACGTTCAAGGACATGCCAGGGCTTCAAATTGCAGTATGTGCGGCATCCTAGAAGCTATAAGAGTTACCTAATCTGCAATAATCATTCATTTGCACTAGGTGGAAAGTCCCAGCAGCGCGCTTGTGTTTTCGTCAAGCGACAAAAGCCAACAGTCACAGGTGTCAGGCAGGCAGGTTAGGGTCGGCTTCCTCGCAGCGGATGCCTCTTTCGGATTTTAGCTCCACATCTGTGTAGCATCTCAACCATGTCAAGCAGCACAGAGTCACAGGGATGCAGGCGGGTTGCGGTCACCATCATGGAAAGTTTCGCGAGTTTAAGGCCCTCATGTCTTCCTCCCGTGGTGAAGGTGTCACCAGGCAAATGGCTTTGGGGCGTCGGGATCGCAATGCTTGTGGTTGTTGTCGTTCTTGGCCCTCGGATGAAGTGTCAACAATCACAGTGAACGGGGCGGGCCCCACCAGCACTGAAACTTGCTTCATGTATGGTTCCTACAGATGCCTTGGATCGCTACTGGATACCAGTTTGAGAAACCCCATGCGAGCTGCAGTGCATTGTAAACTTGTGCCCCATGCCAATGGCCGCGCGCAGCGCGCATTCATGTTTGGAATCCGTGTAGTAAGAGTATATATAACTCGGGTTGGGCCCCCACCCTCTAATAGTGTATACTAGGAAAATACAAGGACCTTAATATAATTACCATTACCTCTTCTAGTCACTATTAGTGGGTGAAGGCCCAACCTAGTATACAACCCCACATGATGTTTGCACTTGCTGCTGCAAGCCGGCCTAGGTGGTGCCATTCTCATGTGCTTGGAGACCATGATGCTTGGCTTGCTATGATGCGAAGTTCGGGAAACAGTTCTTGACAGGCAGTTGTGGAGGGAATCTGGGTACGTTTAGATGGGGCCAGGACCCTCCTAGCTTGTCTTGCCCTTGTAGTGGGTACTTAAGCCTAGGCTGAAATCTCAGGCTGAAGCAGAAGGTAGAACTAAGGAGGGTCTAGGGGGTCATTTATAGGGTACTGGAGTATTCATACGTTCGGTGCTACGCAACAAGTCAGCTCTCGATCCCTGCATAATTGCGCTAAGCCCTGAAGCACTCCTGAGACAAGCATCAAACACTCCTTGCGTGTATGTGCCCTGTCAATAAAACTCCCGACATTTGAACATTCAAAGCTCTTCATTATTCAATGCATCGGACGTACCCTTAGTACCCTTTATGCAGCCTTGTTTTTCCCACATAAGCTACTGACAATATTTGATTTCTTAACGGACCTTTAACAGTGGACATGGGCGGTTGTTTTGTGGTTAAGTATGGTCTCTAATATAGCCTCTACTAATGAGCCCAAGTCCATTAATTGCCTGGGCAATATTGACCAACGCCCAAAGGCGGCCTACATAGCCTTTTCGTGGACCTCTGAGCCCGATCCCAACGCCTAAAGTCCCACTGGTGTGGGGGTAGGGTTTGTTAACGTTTGGATGGTGACAGGGAATTCCGACAGGGGGTGCGAGTCTGATGTCTTGACCGGATTGCAACCTTGCGCTGCTTTGATAGCCATTCAAGCGGCAAAAAGTCCCAAAGGAATGTGATGCGCCCCGTTGGAAGTTGGAGCTTCAAGCTGTTCAACATCAAGAGCATTTTCGCACCTGGGTTCATGTGAGCCATAATCTAAACTCCTTAAAGGGGTCATTTAAGGATTGCTTGGGGGATTGCTATAGGGGTCTACCTTTGCGGAGTGTCGTGATTTTGGTATAGGGTTTAGGGCTTAAGGAATCCCAGTGGTGTGGAAGAGTAACAGCTCAAAAGTATGGGGTCGGACAGCGAGCCGCGATAATTCACAGCTTCAGGTGATCTAGAGGTCTTTGGCTTTGAGAGGGTCCTCTCTACCTCAACCCCAAAATTATGTAACAAATTAGCTTTAAACCCGCAATAGCCATAGCAGCCATACAGGCCATTATTCTTCATACTTTTGGAGTCCAGGTAGGTAAGAAGAGCTTCGGTTCTGAAGCGCAAAGCTCCGAAGCTTGACAAGCGCCGGGATTAAGATTTAGAGTTTCAGGTGAAGCTACTTGCTTTTTTGGCATCTGCTAGTTTCGGAGCTTCAAAAGATTTGGTCCTAGTATGAAACAAATTAGGTTGCCCCCTAAACAGTTATCACAGAGTTGGAACTATGGCTTGCGTGTTCCGTGCAGGGAAGGAGGATGCAAAGAGTTTCTTCATTGTTTTCATAATCTCGCAGCCATGACGCATCTGGGCTGCTGCCAAAGTTTGTGAGTAGGTCTATACAGAACTATCCATACGCTTAACAACGATGCATATAGTTCCCTTCCCATTCCTCGCCAAGCGGAGGGAGCTTTTCCTCAAGATGAGAATAACCTGGCCTGCCAATCTCGCGTTATCGCAGGCTGAACACGTTGCTTCCAGACATTGCCGGCGGAACGTTGTTTTCTTCAGCCTTCCCTGCGCCATTGCATCGTGACGTAGCAGCTTACACAATGAGATGGAGGCTTGCCGGCTTGCCTCTGGCTTCTTTTCTCCAGACCTTGCATGGGGACAGCATATGTATGCAAAGCCAGCTTCTGAGGCGCATCCCTGATGATTAGGCCCTTGTTCTTCTGGCCTGCAGTAGATGCAGGATTCCTCTCATGTGCCGTCCCAACGGATGGACTCAATCAGAGTTTTATGCTCAGGCATACTTGGACAGCTGCAACACCATGAACTGCGAGATTACGCGTTGCCCCGCCTTGCTTTAGCTGGTCATTAGTTTCAGTCAAAATACTTCGTGGGCTACTGTCGTTTGGGGCCGAATCTTCCGAATGAACCGTTGCGTTATGATTTAAGTATAGTAGTACTAGGTAGGGTAAGAAATGAGAATTCTTCAAAGGCCGCATTGCTTGCAGCTGAGCATCCAGCTGAGGGTCTGCAGCCTGACTGTTTAGTTGGCCTGCAACATACTGTAACTATTTTATGGAACATTGCATAGAACCCTGAGAACTTGTGTGCAAGGGGCAAGGGGTCGTGGAAGTTCTCAGAGAACTGGGCAGAATGAGTGCATTTCACAGGGAGCAGGTTCCTTTTGCTGAGAAGTTTCTTTGACATTCAGAAAGCCTGCAGGACCGCCGGTTAGCTCACGGTTTCGAAGGGTCTTAAACGACCATTCCGCGGGTTTGCGTATGTAGTCTCGCACAGGATGTATGTAGTATATAATCCATCAACAGTCAGCCCCTTGGCGATCTGGCGTTCTCTTTACGGAGCCTTAATGAGCTCTTACTGTACTTCCTCAGCTCCCTCTCAAACGGATGAACAAGAAAAAACATACAGTGCAAGTGCCCAAATATTGTGTCCTTCAGGCATCAAACGCGTCTTAAATTGGTCCTGGCAGGAGAGGACTCAGGGAGTCAAAGACCGTACGCCAAGTGCTAGGCACTCAACCCTGTAACTCGTGTGCAAGGGCGGAGCAAGCGTAGACGATGGCTGAACAGGTTGCCCACTGGAGAACACCCTACGCAGCACAATGCCAAGTGAACCGCTGCAGGCCGTACACGTTCACGGGATGATGGGCTTTAATGGTTTTTGTGTTTTCATAAACGATGCATGGGGACATCTTTGGCAAGCCTAATCTGGCCCACCCCAGCCCAAACCGCATCCCAACATGCACCGGTGCCTGGATCCCTATCCAAGCTTCACCCTCGCGATGCCAGGAGTGCCCTACTTGGCATCCATGTCGTACTTCGTCGCGGGCCCGGTTTTCACCTGGAACTCAATGCCGGCTTTGGGGTCTTCTTGGGGCCTGGGGTTTTGGATTTGGGGTTGTTGGTTTCGGGAGCTGTTGATATTCAAGTCTTCGGCTGGGGTTTTGGATTTGGGGTTGTTGGTTTCGGGAGCTGTTGATATTCAAGTCTTCGGCCTGCTGGGTTTGGAGCCGAAGGCCTCCGTCGGAGGAATTTACACAGACGAGAAGAGCGCGCTCGACTTTAGTGTCAGAACGCCGCGTTCTGGTTGTGAGGATCTCATCCCGTAGATCTGCAAAACTTCGTCTACTTCTGAGACTACTCCATATACTGATCAGAAAACCTGCATACTTTCTGAAAGGACACGTCCTGCAGCACTCATTAAAGGGCTGCAAGGCTGGAGATGCATCCTTTAGGCTGAGATGAGGAATCATCTACACATTTTTCGAGGTCAACGTATCTCCCTTGAAAGCCACTCTCCAAGGCCCGAAGCAGTAAACAGTCCTGGGAAGGGGACCTAAGCAATTACCTCTCTCTCTCTCTCTCTCTCTCTCTTTCTGTGTCTCTCTCTCTCTCTGTCTCTCTCTCTCTCTCTCTCCTCTGTCTCTGTAAATTCTTGAGAAACCATCAGCAAGGCTTCTAAGGCATTCTAGCATGTAGTCGGGCCTCAAGAGCCAGATTTGTCAAACAAAGAGCATGTCCGCTAGCTGAATGCTCCCAACTTGGCATGGAAAAATCACAAGCTGGTTCTTCAGGTTGAGGTGTACAAATAAGCAGATATGTTTTGTTAATATATATGTAACTACATGTATATTTTTGTTATCATATAACATACTTATACTGTATGTAATACATGTCTAAGATAGACTAAGAGGGCCTAAGGTTTTTTACTCCGGTAAAGCGACGCCTGCTGCAGGAGGTCTGCGGTTTGATGTTTGTTGTTCTGAAGAAGCCGCATATGGGTCTAGGGTTTAGGTTTCTGAACAAATCCTGTGTGGGTAAGTTGCTGAACAGTTCTTCTGTCGATGAGTGCTGGGGTCGAGGGAAGCATTGGAACCCCTGAACTTCGCCCAGGGCCCAGATGCTTCCAGCAGCTCGAAAAGCTGAACATGTCCGAGCGTCCTAGACAAGGTTTGACCTCGAAACCCCTTACCCCTACAGCACCCTCCCCCAAATTTTACATGGAAGCCCACCATACTAGCAGTTGTCTCGTGCGCACCAATCCCAGCCTTGAAGCCCCAAACCCTGGCATCCTTCATCAACCTGTTTCTTCAACCCGAATCGTTGCTTGCGCTGCTTCAGCCATGGAAGTAAAAAGCACCAAACCCTCGACCCTAAGTCCTAAACCCTAAAACCCATTATAGTAGTTTCCGTTTTCCTTCCCTTATCCTTATATGACCCCAAAATAGCCCCCATATAACCCATTGTAGTAGTTTCCATTTCTCCATTATCCCTATATAACCCCACAGGGGTTTCACCTCAAGCCACGACCCCTCACATGCGGCAATGTGAAGCCTAAATCCAAAACCCTACATGGTAGTTTCCATTTTCTTTCCCAGTATCCCTCTATGAGCTATAGTCTAAATTCCCAGTATCCCCCTGAATAAGCCCTATACTAGTCCCCCATAAAGTCCCCTTCCTATACCCGCTTTGAGGAGTTTTTCGCTCTAGCTAGCTCATATAGCCCTTCATGTGCCCTAAACCCTAAACCCTAACCCTAAACCCAAAACCCTAAACCGTCATATAGCCCTGTGCAGCGATCAAAAGGTCGGCACCTGCGTTTACCCCGTGGCCGTGGTGGCCAACCTCTTCCAGCACCTGAACCCCGAGATGGAATTGACACTCGCCCTCATTGGAGTTAAGGGTTTAGGGTTTAGGGGTTAAGGGTTCAGGGTTTAGGGTTAAGTGTAGTTTAGGGACTAGGTAGGTAAACCAAAAGAATGTAATCTTCAGTATTTGTTCTCAACAGTGCAAGGAATAGTTTTTGGTAGGGTTTACAGCTAGAGCTGCAGGGCGTGAAGTTGGAGCTTGGCTTAGGGTTGTTGGCTTTAGGGTTCGTGGCTCATTTTTAAGGGCTGCTGCGGTTTTATGGATACTACATGGGTGTATATGGAGATGATATTGGGTTTCCTATAGGATCATGTATCATATTGGGTTATACAAGGCTACACTGGGATAGCTGCAATGCAAGTTTAGACATCGGCGGCCAGATTGTAATTTTCAGATAGTTTTTGGCGGGGCTGTGTGTTATCATAACATGCAGTCCCCCTTAAGTAGATAGAATATGGGGTATATGGGGATCTTATAATAATATAGCCAAGGCCATAGTCTAGCTACTTAAGGGGCACTATACCACAGCACAGGATGTGCGATATGCATCAGGTTTGTATGGATGTGCCATGCCAGGACTACAGTCGATAACCCCAATATTATAGTAATATAGTAATTTCCATTTTCTTTTCATTATCCCAATATGACCTGAATATTGCCCCAATATATCCAAAACTTCTGAGAGTCAAAAGCAGACGTGCGCAAAACTCCCTGTGCTTGCGGCTGTCGACTTTGGAAGCCGACAGAGTCTGAACTATAGTCTAAACTCCTTCAAGGGTGTTATATAGGGGACTCCAGGGTTTATTAAAGGGCATACTAGGAGTGTAGACTATAGCTCATGTGGCAACAGCTTCCCCTACATGTGTATAGCCCTAAGTTCCAAGGGGTTGTTCTCAGATACAGACTCTTTCCATCGAACATTGAGCGCCGCGTGCCCCCGCAACGCTAACCCTAAACCCTAAGCATGCTCCCCAACGTGGACATGTACATGTTTTCGCTGCTGTAGGGAGCAGTCATCGTGAGATGAAGGGTAGTAATTACCTGTTTCACTCTTTCTGGCCCGTTGCCCAATTGCCCAAGCCCACTGCCCCAAACCCCATGGCCCGAAGTCTTCCTTGCACCTGAAGCCCAGTAGATAGGTTTTAGGGTGTGGGGTGTTTAGGGTACCCTGAACCCTATGGACCCTACGTCCTACTACCCTAAAACCTATGGACACTTTGTCCTATAACCTTGAGCCCTGTCGACGCCAAGTCTTGTAACCTGATTCCCTTTCGACAGTAACTCCAGCAACCCTTAATCCCAAAGACCCTGTGGTGTAGGTTGACTTTCATAGGGTCTTTTGCCTTTTGTGTGGCCATGCAAGTGGCAAAAGACTCTATGAAAGTCAACCTACGCCTCGAGAGGATCTTCTCCACTATTCCGTACGCTGCAGGAGGTCAAAATCATTACGGTCTCAGGGTGAGGGTTCTTCTTACGGTTTTAGGGCTCATTTGGGGTTTTTGGGTGTACTTCTGAGGGTCCCTAGAATAAGGATTCTAGTATTTGGGGGTCTATATTGGGCCCCCCTCTTGAGGGGAACTACTGTTTTTTACTGGTTAAGGTTTGGCATTGGAGGGTTGACGCTTTTTCTGTTGACGGCTTTGCGACTAGTGGCTGAAGGTATGCCGGGATCAAGCCATCGCCAACCACAAAGTTCGGAGGCTTCACCATCTCGCACTTAACTCCCATGCTGCACCTGCCCTACCCAAAGGCAGCATTACGATGGTTTCGAGAATAGCTGTCCATCCCTCGAGCCCCCTGTCCCTTTCTCCGAAACCTTCCCAATAATGTCCCGAAGTCCTCATGGTGGCCAAATATGCTTGACAAGGACCCTTGGCATTCTGGGGTAGGGGGTGTTGAATAATTACTAGGCCACTAGGCCGAGGGGTACGCAGGCAAAAGGGTCCTGTCATGCCTTGTTTGGGATGACTCTCCACCTTTACCGGGGCTCTTGGTTCCACACATTCATCTGACTAGCATAGCAAGCAGCATACTCACGCTTTACTTCTACCGTATACTGGATTTCTTGTCGAAATACCATCCCCCCCCACACACACACACACATTTATGCTTACGTAGTTCTACCTTATCCAGGCCTTGCCATCCTTCAACGTGTGCAGTCCCCACTTTTGTTGCTGGTGCTTAGTAGGGAATAAGTAATAAGGGAGTATATTACTTGGGGATTCTTCCAGGGATCATATTCCCTTATTCCCTACTAAGAACCAGTAAGCTTTTGGAAGTCGCAAGAACGAGGATTGGTGTATATAGGCTATGGGGAATCTGTCTTCGGAAATGCCCACATCTTCATGAGATGTAAAGTGCAAATTACCTGTAGTCCCCCTTCAGTAGATAGAATATGGAGTAGATGGGGATCTTAGTATAATATACCCAAAGCCATATTCTATCTAGTTAAGGGGCGCTATAGCTACAGGTTGGTGCAGAAGGAAATCCATGCAGGTGTGTGCTTTGGTGCGGGCGGCTTCCTGGAGTGCGTGGAGAACAAGGTGACAGCCTCTGCTTGCACGGATAAGTTCGGAAGTCGCGAGTTTCTACAAACAACCTCTTCTGGAGCATAAGTTGCGGGACCCAACATACATAATCCTTTTGCAATCCCTATATGTTCCGAGGGTCCATGAGCTCCTCCAATTTTGAGGAGCTCCACACATGAGAACAAGTATTTCCCTGGCCCGAGACAACTTCTTGCAACTGCAACTTTGCTGCTTGGAGATTGCTGCGCATACCATTGACCCCCTACTCAGACTGCTGTAGGTGCAAGCCCGATTTGTCGATCCCCAAAATTCTGTGCGAATCGTGACCGTAAACGAGTGCCTAGATGCTGCACCCTAAGCGAAGGACATCATAGCATTGGGGTATGGGTTTTGGTTTATCTCAAAAAAGCTCGGACCATTTTTTCCAAGGGAAATAGGGACTACAAGAATTGTAAGGCTGTAAGGAAGTTCAACGACGGACGCAACAGGTATTCACGACCACGGACATATCCCTTCCGAAAACTGCCTCTCGTCTAGGCATGGTGACCTGCGTCCGGCTGGTGGGGAATAACGTAATGGATTGCTATGCCAGGCGAATAGGTATAGTGCGCACAACTATGGCCCTCAATTTCATTTTTCCCTCTCCCTGCTACCCAGAGCAATGTCAAGCTGAGGGTGCTTCTGGCTTGGGATCCAGGATGAACGATGGGCTTGGGGCCGGAAGTTTTCGGGTTGCTGCAGGAACGCTTTGGGAGCATAGTTTGTTCTCTAGGCGGTTTGACTGTCAGGTGCCAATTTGAGATCTTGTTGGTGTGAAGCATCTCCTAAGAACCAAAAGGGGTCCATCCAGGAGAGGAGATTCCCAACCCAACCGTCACATAACTTACTGGTGTTTGGTGGGGAATCAAGGAATATGATCCCCATAAACTCCACATGTCCCCCAGTAGTAGGGTAAAGTGCTCTTACTTTTTTTCTATGCGGGGTCGACCTGGCTTCGCCGTAGTAGGCCAGACTTTCCGGCCGCAGTGTGCATGAAGGGATCAAGATTCTGAACCTGACAACCCTGGGCTTAGGGCTTAGTTTTTACTGAATCCTGAATCCTAAAACCCTAAACGGGACCGTGTATACCCTTAACCGGACCATGTATAATTTTACAATGCATGTACATGGTCCAGAGTTGAACGTGTGCTGACGCCCCGGAACTTCCGTCCCAAGAGTTCAGTCCTGAGTTCCGGGTGAAAGAAATTGCAACATCACAGAAACTGTTAATCTGGGTTACCCAACTGCTGGAGTCTGGGTTCGGTGCTTGGAGGCCTATGGGACCATTACGTACCCCACAGAACCC
>CAJNIZ010046081.1:161315-178578 GCA_905231905.1 Symbiodinium pilosum | reverse complement strand
ATAAGCTGAACTCCAGAGCGAACTTGGGACCCGAACCCTGAACCGAAGCCCGAACCTGAACTCCAGACCGAAGTCGGGACCTGAACCTTGAACCTGAACCCGAACCCGAACCGCCCCCCTAGCCGCTACCTGAACCCGAACCCGAACCCGAACCCCCCCCCCACCCCGCCCTTAAGCCCATGACCGGAACCCGAACCCGAACTCCCCCCCAGTTCCCTTCCCCCGTTCCCCCCCCCCGTGGGGTACACTCTGTATGGGACTTAGTAACTGCTTATAAAACCGGGCTGAAAACCCTTACTTGTCGGGGTAGCCCCTATAAGCCCATTTATACGTAGGGTTATAAGCCCAGTTATAGTTGGTTGCTAAGTCCCATGGGCCTCCAAGTACCCTTCATCAGTGCCTCTTGGCTTTGACTGACATCCTGGTGATGGAGGCAGTCCTTCTAGTCAGCAGAGAAGACTGCAATGTCATGTAACTGCAACTTGACATGGGTTTCTATTGGAGTAATATATGGAAAATACAGGGATTATAGGGGTTATATAGGGTTATTATAGGGTATATCTTGAGGTTATATTGGGATATTGAAGAAAATGGAAATTATTACTTAGGGTTCAGGGTTTAGGATCCAGCCCAGTTGTGGACTACAAGACTTTCGACCGCGTTGTAGACCCTTGGACCCCAAAGTAGCAGGCAGCGAGCATCATCTCGGGAGCCTTGCAAATCTCAAAGTCTCAAAGCCTTAAAGGTTCTAAGGCCACAATTTTCTCTCCAAAAAACATCAACCCAAATTCTAAGCCTGATTCCAAGCCTCACAACTCTTCAACCTCAAGCCCAAAAGTCTAAACCACAAGCTCCAAGCACCAAAATTGCAAGTCTTTTGCAACTTTTCTGTCAAGCCCCAAAGCCCCAACCCTTGAATCCTTAGTCTCCACGCCGTCGCAGCTCAACCTTCAGTCTCCCTGCAGAACGACTGTCTCGGGAGGCACTATTGGACTAAGGATCCACATCCCCATGCCTTATTCAGTAACAGTAGAATGTAAAAGAACCAAAGAAAGCCCAGATGAGCTATAGTCTGAGCTCCTAGTAAACCCCTTATTAAGCCCTATAGTAGTCCCCTAAAATCCCTTATATAAAGCCCTTTAAGGAAGGGGTTTAGATCCCAAACCCTTAACGGTCTAAAATCCCTTATATATCCCGACCCCTTTTAGGGAGTTTAGACTACAGCTCAGATGCGTGGTTGTCAAAATTATGGGCCTTTTTTGGGTCCCTATTATAATACGGCACCTAATATTGAGGGTACCCAAAAAAGGATTAATAGGGTATATATAACGCCAAAAAAGTAGTTTCCATTTTCTTTTCCATTATTCCCATAGAATCCCAATATAGTCCCTATAATCCCTATATTTAGGGTACCCAAAAAAGGACCATCATTTTGACAACCACTCAGATGGGTCTCAACCTAAGGCGGCACTACTGAACTTCACAGGCGCCTTGGGGGTTGCCTAGCCACGCGGTTTAGGGTTTAGGGTTTGCGGCTTTTAAGGATTTAGGGTTTAGGGTGTTTGAGGGTTGAATGTGTTTAAGGGTTTTAACGGTTTAGGGTTTTAAGCCCTAAGCCCTAAACCCTAAGCCTCGAGGTTTAAAACACCCTCAAGCTATGTCCGGTTCGTAGCTGGGGCTTTAAGGTTCAGGGCTTTCGTCTCTAACAGTAACAGTTATTAGGAGCCCAGTGCTTTGCACGGGGAAGGGAGACAGACTGACCTACTAGCTTCAGGCACAAATCCCCAAGATTGCAATGATGACTTGGCTGCTACCTGTAGCTTAGTAGTTGGGTAGGCAACCCTTAACATTTTGGGGTATATATAGTCGTATGTATTATAATACAAAGGTTAACCTTTTTGGAGCCAGGGAACTCAGCAACTAGGGTAGTAGTTGCAGACCCCTAAACCCTAAACCTTAAATAGGAGTTTCCATTTTCTTTTCCGTTAGCCCTATGAAACCCCTATAACACCCCTATAAAACCCCTATATAACCCATTATAGCAGTTTCCATTTTCTGGCCTAAACCTTGCAGACCCTGTGGAGTAGACCACATGAACTTCAGGCTCTGAGGTCCATGCAGTAGGGCTTGCGGCTCAGGAATCCAGCCATGAGTTTATGGGGGTTTAGGGGTTAAGGGTTTAAGGGTTTTAGGGTTTAGGGGTATAAGGGGTGTAGGGTTTAAGAGTTTAGGGTTTTAGGGTTCAGGGTTAAGGGTGTAAGGATTAAGGGTTTAGGTGTTTAGGGTTTAGGGTTAAAAGGTTTAGGGGTGAAGGGTTTGAGGGTTTAAGGGTTTGGGGTGTCATTCCCGCGGCACCCCCAAGCTTCAGTCAGGCAATGGCTAGAGCCTTTGGCGTTTATTGAAACTTTGGAATGTCATTGACTGTCATTGTAACAAACCTAGTAGTTTATAGTTTTCTTATCAAACAATGAAAAAACAGCGTACTAAGTAGTTCGTCATATGACCCTAAATCCTAAATCAAGGTAGAAAAGGTCCGGAAACAAGACCCCTAATATAACCCTAATATAACCCTAATATAACCCCAATATAACCCTAATATATAACCGTAAATATCAGGGCCAAACAGTAAGATCTACCGGGGCCGAAATTTTGAGCACAGTTGAGAACCAACAGCATAGCCAGAAAGGGGACAGTTTCACGGGGCAGTTTGCAGTTCCATGTTGGCTTTGGACTTTGTACCGGAGATTCATTGGCAACCTCTTTGCAAATGTGCAGCCTCAGCCGGGCCTACAACCTTGAAATGCCAACCTCGTGTCGTAGTACGACATCTATTTTCAGTGCGTTCAGTGTCTTCATTGCCCCTCTTGCTCCTACAGCCCAAATTACAGATCCTATATCCTAAGCCCTAGGCTCCATCTTGTAGGCAGAGGCAGGAAGCCAGTATTTACTTCTGAAGAAAAGTGTGTTCGAGACCAAGGTGAAATTTCACCAAACGGTTGAAAGAATGTGAGGTGAGCCCCTGTTTTGGAAATGCCTTTTTCAGTCTGATTGTAGCATGCTCCCAGCCCTTTGCCAGATGGCTCGCAACCCACCATTTCGCCCTCTTTCACAGTCCTCAAGGGGGATGCCAACACTCCATCAGGAACCCCTTTGTATTCCTAGGATCCCTGTTTTGAGAAAGCTGCCCCAACCCGTGTTAGAGCTCGAGCTTGCTGGAAGGAAGGCCGCTGCAGCAACAGTTGCAGACTCATTCCTGGCAACCCCCCAATTGCCCGGTATAATTATCCCCTTATAATGGAAAATCAAAGAAGGTGGAAAATTAAATGAAAGCTGCAGCGAAAGTTGCAGACTCCTTCCTGGCAACCTCCCAACTGCCCGTAGTAATCAAGCCTTGCTAGACTGTCAGGGCCGCCTGAAATGAACTAGCGAGAATGCTTCATGCCAGGGAGGTAGTGCTTGGGAGGACCCCCCCACCCTGTAATTGTGCCTGAAAGGGGTAATGGTAGCTACATTCTGGTCCTTTTATATTCTTATATTCCTGTAATACCATCACTACGTAGCTACATTAGAGCCCTCTTATATTCCTATAATACCTAATAGCACTACTGCAGGGTGGGGGTGGGTCCTCCTAAGGTAATGCGCATTTTGCGGAAGTCTCTGACCACCCTGCAAAACATTCTCCTGAGCAACTTGAATGCTTTAGAGTTTAGGGGATGATTACCCCCCTGCAATGGAGACTCAAATGACAAATGAAATGGAAACTGGGATAATACAGGGATTTATGGTCCACTGCCAGTCCTCGTGTTGGAAACAAATGGATGCAGCGCTAGTGTAAGAGCGCGAAAATTGCAAGGTCAAACTTGCACTGTAAGTTTATTCTTTCACATCGGTCCTCAAATCCTATCCTAATCATTTGGGCCTTACATTGCACTAGACACACAGAACTTCCTTTTTCTGAAATTGAGCCGGCATCAGACATATACCTCCCAGAGCAAAAGTGTCCTTTACAAATTGACGAAGAGGCGCTGCATGTTGCCATTTTGAAGTGTTCATGTGTAGGAGGCCTCAGTACTTACCTGTCCCACCCGCGCTAAAAACTCCAAGTGTGAGCCGTGAAGTCCCAAACCTCACCAGGAGGCTGCCTTTTCTGCGCTGGGGGCTTTATCTTGCCTCTTGCTTGCTCAGGAGTTGGGAGATACTGTGTGGGTGAGTGGGTTTGTGTCTAGGGACTAAAGCTGAGGGCTCAGAAAACTGACCTCCCTGTTGCTGAGTACCCTAACCTAGTACGGGGAAAGATGGCGTGAATCCCGGGAAGCGCTGTTATCGGGCTTATTCGGGATTTGGGTTTGATGGAGGCTGCGATGCCTGGTTCCCTAAACCCTAAGCCCTGGCCTATATGGGGTAAGATAGGGATAATGGAAAAGAAAATGGAACTACTGTAGTATATTGGGGTTATATAAGGATAATGGAAAAGAGAATGGAAACCACTAATTGTGACGCAGACCTTACTGGCCGTAATCGGGCAAGAGGCTAACTGAACGCAGACATACTGATTCTCCCTTGGCGGTGTAAGGTCTGCAATGCCGCTTCGTCTCCTACTTCCTCCTACTTTGGGTTCCTGTTAGGGCCGTTATGGATCATTCTTTCTTCTGGGCATGGAAATTTTGCAAGGGACTAAGTCATGTTTGCATCATCTTCCACACAATGTGCCCCATGCAAAACCTTTGAGCTCCGGAAAAGTCTGCACGGTCTGGGAATGATGGGGAAGCGCATGGCTAAAGTTTGCAAGAACATGGAACATGAAAGGGGCAACTCCTGAAAGGCTTCGGAATAATGGATAATGATGGAAAAGCAAAGGTGGCAATAACATGGAATATGAGATGAGAACACTGGAGAATCAAATCGGAAAGAAAAGCAAAGATGAATTGGAAAGTTCTAGAAGTTTTAGGAACAAACGGAACTCAGAAGGAAAAGAACATGGATCATGAAATGGAATACAGGGGCCCAGAACTCGAAAAGTTTTCGGTATGAGTATGAGTGCTTTGAAATGCTACAGGGATCGCACAACCTTTTGGGGTTGGATGGAGTCCTGGAAATTCTTTGCCCGCCCCGGGAAATGGCATAACTGCAAGAAAAGTAGGGCAATCCCTTTCAGGATTTACTTATGCAGCGCTAGTCTTGAGAAATACAAGAATCTGCAGCCTCCAAGGGTTCATGATTTGAGCTGTAGTCTCAACTCCTTAAAGAAGGTTTAGACAGGGGATTATATCGGGGAGTATTACAGGGCTTATTAAGGGGGTTACTAGAAGTTTAGACTATAGTTCATGTTGCAGGTTGAACGGATTTCGCAGACTTCGTAGACCTGGAAGGAGCCAAAAGCGATAAGGTTGGCTTCAAACCCAACACACCCCAAGCATTGGAGGGATTAGGGTTGCAGTACTTTCCTTGCTAGCACGGGACCTATATGAGCTTCCATGCTAGCTTAAGGCGCTGTATGCGCAATCTCGGCCGTTCGGTCCTCAATTTTTTTGGACACGTACTTGGGGCTCGCACCAGATTCCCCCGCGCGTAAGAAATCCACAGAGACTTTGGAAACTCCGGAGGCAAGGACTTACCGCTGACGCCTAAATAATTGCCAATGCTATGCTTCTAGATTCCCTCTATGGTTATGACACAGGGTACCTAGATATTCAAATAATGATAGAAATAGCAATAGTCATAGTAATGACGGTAGTAATCGTAATAGGAATAGCAAGAGTAACAGTGTACGATTGTGAGAAACAGCAGGTCATACTTCAAACGCTGCCCTGCACCTACAAAGAAGTGCACAGGAACATACTGTAGATCCACGGTAATAATAAACCTTCCCTTAGGGCCTCAATATTAGGATCTTTATTCATATTTATCTTAGTCCCTATTCAGGGGAGGGGGTTCATTCATCAGGAGTCTACATTACGGGAGCCATCGGCGATTCTAGGGGCTGGTGGGGTGTGAGGAAGGTCAGGAAGCCTGATCACTGAGCTTAGGTGTAGTAGACTTCGTCCTTGCAGAAAATTAGAGGTCAGGGCCAAAGCATTAGCCAACACCAGAACCTGCAATCCCCACAGACCTAAACCCTAAACCCTTTCCTCAGGTTTTGGCCACACATGGGAGCTGAAAGCAACTTGCTATTCACCGTGGGCTCTGTCCTCTACCTCATAGCAAGCAGCCTCTCAGCGACTTGGGTCCGGAATGATTCAGGCGCAAGCATGAAGGAGACACTTTTTAAGTAAAGACCATGGCATATTATAGTATGGTATGTATTAGTACATTATTGTATCGTGGATAATAGTATATTATAGTATAGTAAAGCATTCTTAGGAAACCCTGGCTTGTATTAATTTGTGGGCTGTTCAGGTGTTTGCCACCCAGGCCTTGTTTTCAAATTGTTGAGGATGGTGCCTGGCTCCATGAATTCGTTTCAGTCCTCGGTCTCCCTCTCCCTCTCCCTCTCTCTCCTTAAGTGGATGAAATTATAGGGGCTATGTAGGGATAATGGAAAAGAAAATGGAAACAGCTGTTTGGGGTTTGGGGTTTAGGGTTTAGGGTATCTCTCCCTCGCTCTCCATCCCTCTCCGCCTTCATCTTCCTAGCCAGATGGTGAATGTAGGGGCCACATATGGTTTATTGTTTTTCACAGTCGCTCATATGCCTACATCAGGCTCGTACATTTGCTCAAATGCTTGGATCGAGGTGCGCAGTGTCGTGCAGCGTTGTATTTCTGATATCCTGCGTATGTGCCAAAATTGAAGAAGTAGTCCAGAGGGAGCTTAATCAAGTAGAATGCTTCACAAGCTGCCTGCATAGAAGGTCTCTAGCCCTAGATTTAGACCCTGATAAATCTAAACCCAAATCAAGGCCCTAGACCCCTCCGAACTTGAGGGCGGAATTCGGGCTTTCCTAGACTGAGGCTTTGAGGTCTGCAGTTTGAAGTATCAGCTGGAAACTCCCCCTTGTGTAGATAGAATTATAGGGGTTATATAGGGATAATGGAAAAGAAAATGGAAATTACTATTTAGGGTTTAGGGTCTAGTCCCCCTTAGGTAGATGGAATCTGGATTTGGGTATATATAATAAGATCCCCATATACCCCATATTATATCTACTTAAGGGGGACTATAACGCAATCCTCAAAGATCTAGGGAGATGGGGTTTAGGGTTTAGGGTGTAAGGCCGGCTGTGGGCGTTAGAGGCTTTGGAAATCTTGGTTGCGTTCAAGAATCCATGGTGCCACTCAATGCTTAGAAGTTCATGGGTTTTTAGTTAGAACCGGGCAAAAGATGTTGGAACGACCTAGGTTAGGTTGAAATCCACAAGGGCTACGGTCAATATTAGCCTTATTCAGGGACGCTTAACAGTGGAGGTAGGGGTGGTCCCTCTTGGTAAGGAACCCATGTCCATGCACTTTCAGGGGGAACTTTGGCTGTACCTCATATCTAGTTCTACCCATGACTGTCCAATCGAGATCTGGAAAGTTAAGCAGCATTCTGCCAGGAGGGTTCTCCCGGGACAGGCCCAGAACAAAACTCAATGCCAAGACCCATTACGACAGACACGGGAGTTTTCAAAATGAACGCGGTCCACCCTACATGCCACCTAATATGCTAAAGTCCTTGTGGAAAACGGGGACTCCCACTCCCCAAATTTTTGGAAACTTGTCTTGCTGGTAGTCAGTAGGGGTAGGGAATACGGGAATTTGACATTTTCTTATATAGAGATTATATAGGATTCATAAGGATTGTTTTCCTTTTTTCTCCTCTTACTACCTGTAACTTTTCGTTGTTTGGTGGGTACGTTGAAGTTGAGGAGACCACTTGCCATAGCATAAATGAAGCAAAAACCGCTGTGGGTTGCTTCAGCTGCCCTTTCACCAGTTTAGGGTTTAGGGTTTAGGTACCATAACCCTAAACCCTAAGCCCTTGAGCCTTCTAGGTAAGGATGGTTTAGACTTCCTTGTTTCGAGGTGATCATGTGGAAGGACCGGGCGATGACTTTGGGGAGTTCTGCATTCAGCCTAGGACTTGTGGCATTTATGCATAGGTGTAAAGGCGATGTAGATTCAAAGTGGAGTCTTCTTGCAGGGCTTGTCTTGTGCCTTGTGAGTAATTATACATACGCACACACATACTGGGAGGGTTCTTTTGCCAGAGTGATGAAGGTTTTGTGTACATGGTATGGGACATCTTTGGGACCACAAAAACCCTGCCTCTGGTGAAACTTTGGCCCTCGAAGCGGTCTAGAACCCAAAGCTCTGCACCCACTCAAATGTAAACGTTAACTCCGGAACCCCAAACGTGAAGCCGTGCATCCAGACAGAATCTGTTATTATCCCCATGTATCCCCAGGTGCTTTGCTCCAAGCGCACCGATTCCCCATCAAACTCAAACTCATGCTGAGAGTGAAATCAGTAATAGCATTAATAGTAAGCATACTAGAGATCGTAAGAGAAATAGCAATGGTATTAGTAAGAGGGCTAGTATTAGTGATCGCGATACCCATAGCAAGAGCGGTCGTCATCACAATCGTAATGGTAATCGTAATGGTGGTAACAGTGGCACTGGTACTAGTAACACCTGCAATAGCAATAGTGATATTCTTAAGTAACGAAGACCCGCCATTAAAAAACACCGCTCCCCTTCAAAAGGAGGGGGTTTATTAATCAGGGGTCTACATTAGTATAAAAAGTCTCCGTTGCGATCTCAACCTGGAAACCTAGTCCGCCAGACACCCCAGACTCCTGAAGTGCAAATCTCTCGAACACTACTCCCTTGAACATCTAGGGCTAGGGTTTAGGGTTTAGGGTCAAACTTTAAACCTTAAGCCCCTAAATTCCTGAAATTTCTCCGAAACCATGTGCTGAGCTTTAAGCTCGAATCCTCGACACCATGACCTAAACCCTATGACCTAAAGCCTACACCTTTCTCAACCTGCAGGACGAACAATTTGGCCTGGCCTATTTGGCAGCCCTGAACCACCTTGGGGGACAGGCACCCCGTCCTCTGGTTAGGGTGTGGGATTCAGGGTTTAGGGTGTGGGATTTAGGGTTTAGGGTTGGGGGACAGGCACTTTTCAGGGTTTAGGAAGTTTAGGGTTTCTAGTCCCCTCGCCTACTAGTGGAAAACATTCCGACCCCCCCAAAACAGACAGTCCCCTTGTTGTAGAACGGTATTCTATGGGGAACAGTCATTATTCAGGGGTGGGAGGCTTTGTTATTAGGGTGGCGCAGTACATGGGCTCTTAGATGGGGTTTCCAAGAATCGATGGGGTTAGCTACAACATTGACTACTTGATATGTTGGGTCCTTCAGTTTCCAGCGGAGGGTTCAGGCTTGGGTGCTTCAGGTTTGGGACCATGAGTAGTCACAAGCACCTAAACCCTAAACCCTTAGCAGGATGGCAAGAGTTGTGATTCGCCCTGCCTACAGCTACTCATGTTCAGGATGCCAGGAGCAAGACTCAGGTTTGCGCCAGGCTGAAGGTTGTATTGTTTACGGTTCAGGATTTAGGGTTTAGGGTTTAGGGTGTAGGGTTTGGGGCTTAGGGTTTGGGGTTTTAGGGTTTAGGGTTCAGGGTCAAGTTTTACTGTTGGACAAGGTCTGGGCAGCTCGTTGCATTTTGGAACCCTCTGTGCCGGTAGCCTTTACGTGCTTCCCCCCCACAGGGCTCAAGTTGGATCCCATATATGCAGGCTGCCCGAAATCTGGGAGTTAGAGGTAGAAACCTCATACACCACTTTGTCCTAGTTCCTCAAAACCATGTGCAAAACCCTCGCAGCAATTCGCGAGCCTAATGTGTCCAGGCCAGGGGAACCTCATTTATGAGCAACACCCCCCCGGAGTCCAGGACGTTTTCAGCTCCTGGCTTTGCAAGATTTCAGGTTTCAGCGTTTTTGGGGTACGTAATTGCCAGCAGGAGCGTCGCATGGCAAAGGAGATGGAACATGAAATAGAAAATGCAGTTGCAGCATGTCGGGTTGATTGGACGGCTTCGAGGTTCAAGTTGTGAGGTTCGGCTGTGCTTTAGGATGGATGTGGTGTTTAGACTGTATAAGCACGAAAGACTTCGGGCGTGAGGTTTTGTGTGATGGTTTGATGCTTGAATGTGGCCTCTTGATTGCAAGGCAGAGCATGTCGTACATCCAGTTAGCCGGCTGCGGGTGTAGCGACAGTCCGTATGGAATGTATCTTTCCAGGTTAGAAGGGTACGGATGGGAAGTAGCATCCATGAAAGATGTGGGCCAATTGGGCTCCAACTCCTTCCTCAAATTGCTCTGCGGCGAGACCACGGAAAAGCTGACATCACACGCTGCATGTCTTTTTGGGGGCAGGTCAGTTCCAAGGCTGTAGCCCGGCGGAGTCAGTTACTTGCCTGTCAAAGTTCCGAGGTCAGAGGGATCGTTTTCATCCACCTCTACTGCATCGTGTCCGTGGTTGTGGCTCGATGGAAGCCAGCTTGTTTTGGGTTCATGTAGACCTGCCCGTTAAGTGTTTGAACGTCTTTTCTTTCCGGGCTGCTGGTTGGAGCATGTTCCCAGTAGCTCATGGCTCCCGGCTTAGGCCATCATTCTGCTAGGTACATATATAGCCAGTGGCGGACTTCCTGCGCACCACCAAGGTTTCCAGACGGATGACTCAGTATTGGGCAAGTGTCTGTGCAACAGTGTGTGTGTGTGTGTGTCGTTAAAGCTGCGCTGCCGCTTCCAGGTGCAGTTGCCATCCCTTCTTGAAATAGCAAGCACGGTAGCGAATCATCAAACAAACATGAAGGTTCTTTTTTGTGCACCTGCACCACCCCCGGGCCCGCCCCCGTTGCGGTGGTAAAATTAGTGGCAGTGGTAGTGGTAGCAGCAGCGGCGGCAGCAGCAGCAGCCGCCCGCCCTGTCGTCAACATCAACAGAACAACAAGCACAGAACTCACAATACTCACTCCCACGCTTGCTGGACTCGCTTGACCTGCTTTTCGTGCCACATGTTTGTTCACATCCACGCATTCTTGCACAGCAAAATTCCTGCAGGACTCTTGCAGAATTACACTCCTTGCCATGTTTTCTTCCAGCACAACTCCCGGGAGATAGTAGCCTGGGCCGCATGCACTGTAGCTGCTGCTGAGCCCGGCCCAACATTACAGAAGCCTGAAACACCTTGCACGGAAGCTTTTCTTAAGCAGTCAAGCCCTTAACCCCAAAATTTGTTCTTAGGCTGTCATGAACTTTTGTCTTGCCCTCAACCACTTCATGGCTTTGCCCGCTGTGGACACATTGGCCCGGGCCGGCAATGTCGCCTGGTCGCACATCCATTCGTAGAGTGCAGAGTGTAGGCATCTACACGGCTTAGGCTTTTGGGTACAACGAAGATTCGGTAGTTTCTCAAAATATGGGGACCCCAATATAACCCGAAAACACTAAAGCCCTTAGTATGGGAACCACCCCCCCCCCCTTCCACCACCAAAAAAAAAAACATGTTTTTGTCATAGCTTTGGAAACCTCCGTTTGATGAACCCTGCTCCCCAAAACCTGCCGAGCCCGGCATCTATTCCCAACTAGTGCTTAAGATAAAGTAGGGGGTGTGGATCCTTATAATAATCCTCCTATAAACCCATACATACCCCCATAATGGTACCTATATTCACCTAAACCCTACACCGTAGATGGGGATTATGCCCCTGTGGAACCTAAACCCTAAACCCCTGTAAATGGTGCCTATACTCATCCCCCGCTCCCCCTTAAGCATCAGTAAGTGACAGTGAGGTCAAGGTTGCTAGGAAGCATCCCTGGCCCCTGAGTTTGGTTTAGGAGTTATTCGGCTTTGGGGTTTATGGTCTAGGGTTTACGGTTTAGGGCTCCTGGTTTAGGCTTGGAAAAGCTGCCTCGTTTCCCACATGGTCCTGCAATTGCTTAGGGTTCAGGGTCAAGCTGGGCTCAAAAAAGGGTCACGTGGAAAAGAAAAATAGAAGCTGGGGCTACATGGTGGTTTATAGGGGCTTTCCAAAAGTTATTGGGTTGCTGTTAAAGACCTTGAACTCAATTCCTGTAATAAGGAAACCCTATTATTATGGACCCGTATTATGGTGACTTAATTATGTCAAGTGCCTTAACAACAACCCAGAGA
Organism: Symbiodinium pilosum; assembly: GCA_905231905.1. Lineage (NCBI taxonomy): Eukaryota > Dinophyceae > Suessiales > Symbiodiniaceae > Symbiodinium > Symbiodinium pilosum. The sequence goes on along the minus strand of CAJNIZ010046081.1, from coordinate 166,433 downwards.
GTCGCCCTGAGGTGGATATAACACAGAGTTGGGGGCCCTTACAGTTCATAGTGATGCATGTCTGAGTGTCCTTGGCCGAAAAGGGGACCCTAAACTGGTTTGCTGTTAAGGAGTGTAAGTTATATCATGGGTATATGCTAAATAATGGCGATTTCTGAATATAGTTAGTTCAGAATGCCTTAACAGCAACCCAGTAATTTCAAGAAATGTTCTGGCACTGGCGGCCGGAAGAAGTGGCAGCTTATTGTTCCTTGCTCGCTCACACATGATCATATTATGACTTGCTCGCAAGACTACGATTATTCAAGCCCGTGTAGTGCCGAAGACATTTTATGATGCCAAAGGACCGTGTGGGTCGGTGACCTTCTCCTACACCCTAAACTTGAAGCCTTAGCCGTAGCTAAGATTAACAAGCTTACACTGATCTTGACGATGCCGTGCCACCCCAAAAGGGCAGGGTATATGAGCTATAGTCTAAACGCCTTGAAGGGGATTATGCAGGGGTCCATTACAGGGGTTATTCAGGGGCTTAGACTATGGCTCATATGCCTGCAGGTAGAGACCAGAGCATAAACCACAGGGAGACCCCCTGAGGAAGAACGCCCTTCTCCTAGCCTCACTTGCAGCAGGAGTTCTTGCCATTTCTTTGGCTCCACATCGTCCTGCTGCTGGGTGTGTTAATTTTTTCAACTTCAGGGTTCAGGCCTTTTGCTTTGGCAGCCAGCATACCTGCGCAGCAGCACTTCGTCGAGCTTGGGAACAGCAGAGGCCTGAAGTGATATTAGGATAATGAACAATAAAATGGAAGCCACTACAATATTGGGGTTATATTTGGGTTGTATGGGGATAATGGAAAAGAGCATGGAAACTATTGTGATTTAGGGTATAGAATACGGGGTATATGGGATATAGCAAGCCCGAAGCTCGCAGGATTCAAGTTTTCAAAGGGTTTAGGACTTGGGGTGGGTTTAGGAAAGACCTATACAAATGTCCTTGAAGGCGGAGAGTCCCAATACCTGTTGGATGAGAGCTCTACCATAAGTTGTGCAGTAGCACAGCAACCTTTTAAATGGTCCCTTATAGTAGTCCCTATATAACCCCATACAACCCCATTATAGTAGGTTTCATTTTCTTTTCATTTCCTTCATGCCCCACCCTAAACCCTAAACCCTACATAGCCACATAGTAGTTTTCATTTTCTTTTCTATTCACTCATTCCCAGCTAACCATGGGCCCGCCAAAGGGGTTTCGAGTTCCTGGGTGACAACCCCGAAGCCAGAAGCTTGCAACCGCACGATGCGCTTTGTCAAAGCGGTTACCTTAAAAGACTAGGGTTTAGGGCTTACGGTTTAGGGGTTAAGGGTTTAGGGTTTAGGACTCAGGCTCATCCACTCTGCTGTGGTCAAGACGCCGAAGGCGCAACCTTTCCATGCACCCTGGCTGGGCATAGGGGTTCTCCCTGAAGCCATCGGCCCACTTTAGCGGGACTGTGTAAGGTAGCTTACCAACATAAGGGGACCTCAATATAGACCCCAACATATAATAATCCTTGTCATGGGGATCCCCAGATGGAACCCTGATTTTGTTTGGAAACCCTAAGCCCTAAACTCTGAACCCTAAACTTCCCAAACAATAGTTTCCATTTTCCATTATCCCGATATATCCCCATAATCCCGAATTCTGGGAAACCAAACCCTAAACCCTAAACGTTGAGGGTAGGTGTCCTGGTTCCTAAGCTTGGAGTCGTTGGTCTCAAACTTCTGAATGCAGGTATAGTCCCCCTTAAGTAGATAGAATATGGGGTAATATTAGGGGTATGTTGGGGTTATATGAGGTATATGGAAAAGAAAATGGAAATTACTATTATGGGTTATATAGGGTATAGAATATGGGCTATATGGGGATCTTATTATAATATACCCAAATCCAGATTCTATCTACCTAAGGGGGACTAGACCCTAAACCCTAAATAGTAATTTCCATTTTCTTTTCCATTATCCTATATAACCCCTAAGCCGTATTCTATCTACTCAAGGGGGACTATAATATCATCGGGATCCCAAAGCTCTTGGCCTCCCTTGGCATGAGGTTGATCCATGGTGGTTAGGGTGGATAGGTTGGATATAAAGGTTAAGGCATGAGGCATGAGGGTTTGGGGTCGAAATTGTTTCGTGATGAGGTTCCGTGTGCTGAAGCTTCCACCAATTTAGTCTAAGAGACCATATTAGGGATGTGATCTCTTATAAACATTGGGATCTCTTATAAAAAATTGGGTTCTCTCATGGACAATAGACAACTTGCACTCCCCGCTCTGCGTGCACAAGGACCTGCTCAAGTAAGCGGGACTGTCTAGCGTCTAGACCCTACATCCTATACCCTAGACATTGTTGGCTGCAAGAAGCGCACCCTACTCCGCTTTGACTTATCTACAGTGCGTCAGGGGCACAGCTGCGAGTTTACGACTAATGTAGAAGCCAGAACGATTAGTAGTGTTACCCAGTTACAACTTACGTATATTATAGCCCTTGTGTAGCTACAGTACAATATGGCTCAAAAACGCTGTTCTAATTCTTCAGGCCCTTACCCTCATGTATATGAAACCCTGAACCCCGAACCCTAAACCCTATACGCCCAAGATCATTGTTCAATCCACTTTGGGGACGTTACCTCGGAGCAGGAAGCATGACAGCGCAAGCCAAAAGAACAAGCGTCAAGCAGCGCTTCTTAGTTCAGGGTTTACAGTTTAGGGTTTAGGGGGTTTAGGGCGCAGGGGTTTAGGGATTAGGGTTGAAGGCGTCCCTAGGTAACCCCGATAATGGAACATCGATTGGACAAGCAGATGGACATGACATGCAAGCTAAGAATTCTTTTAGGCGCATGAGGTGGTCCAAGCGGAGAGGTATCCGCTTGAGAAGTGTAGGCATTTGTGGCGTGTAGATTGCGTGTCAAGCCGATCAACCAAAAACTTGTCTGCTTTCGCGCGCTGCTGGTACATCTCTAATTGTCCCAGACCTTGTGGCACATACTCTTCGGATGCTATGCTTCACATGGGCCATGCGTGCAGCGACATCCGGCTCGTAAGTCCTGTCAGAACTAACCTATGACATTTGACATATCCTTCACATCTTCGTTCATGAGCCCTTGCAACCACCTGCCAAATTTCACAACAAAGGCTGTTCTGATGGCAATGCGCTGTGTCACTGTTGTCACATGGAAGCAGGACTTTTTTGCACGATGCTTGTATTTGGGGTTACTAGGGAACATGGGAACATACTTAATTATATGGGGATTGTAAAGGGAGTATATTCCCTAATTCCCTACTAACCAAAGGTAAGTTGTTGAAGTTTAGAAGGCTTGTCTTTGCAGAATTTGGCTGCGCAAAATGTGACGACATTACCCGACCTCACCTTACATGGTGGTTTGTACAGCAGGGCCTTATCAATTTGGGCAGAACTAGAGGCTGGAAGATAAATTTCGACAGTGGTTCGGGCACCCAGCTTGCAAACATGCCTGTTGCGTTTGATGTGTTTGAACGCAGCCTGTTGGTTTTTCCGGGATGTGTTTTACCCGTGAAGTTATGTAATGATCTTCAGGAATATGGGTCTCCACGAGTTTGAATGGAGAAGTCTGTTCTTCGTAGGCAAGGTCGTCCTAGCTCCTGTCAAGAGCTTTCAGACTCAGGGCGTCAATAGTGTTGACTCTCATCTACCGCGGCTGCATGCCCTGCAAACTGTAGTCTCCTCTGAAATTCTTTTATTCTTGTTGTAGTATAACCCTAATGAATTCTTGAGCTCTTTATTTTCATCATCCGTCTAAGGAGACTACAGAAAATATGTGGCTTCTTCGATCGTGCTTATATCGGGATTCCCTGGCCTGGGGGTACGAGTTCCTTTTCGGGGCCTCTATCACCGTAAGGGTCCTTGGTATTATAGTATTTGGGCCCTAAAACCCTATTATTCGGGTCCTTGGACCCTTAGGGTCAAATATGCTTTCATCTTTCGCGAGCACAAGAAACACCCTCAGCTTGGGAAATGGGCATGTGATCCCTTAAGAGAACAGAAGTCCATACCCAATAACAGCACTTTTCTACCCATAGCCATAGTAGGGAAAACTATTGCGATTCCTCTTCACTTCGGGTACCTGGCGTAACCCCCATTTCCGGGCTGGACCAAGGTTATCATGATCATGGCAGTGGCAACCTTCATAGCAGGCCTGCTTTTAGGGTTCAGGGTTTCCTGATGCGTTCCCTAACCACACCCCCCCACTGTACTACCTCCTCACAGCTCCAGGGGGTAGCCCTAGTTGGCACTGAATATCTAAATCTTATATCAATAGTTATGTGGAAGCCTCGGGGGTAGTACTAAGGGGTGTACTTGGGTCCTTAAATCTGAGGGTCGACTAGTAGTTGAGGCTTTGTTAGTTTCGCTTCAAAGGTGGGTTTTGTGGCAGAAAAGGCTTTCCCAAACAAGTTGACTCACAGCTCATTGGTAATCTCCTTATGACACCCTCGCAGCACGTCACAGAACTCACTGTTGTGCTCAGAGATATTGATAGAACATAGGGGCCATGGGGGTGAGAATATAGTGACTACGAACGGGGCTAAGAAGACCCTAAACCCCAAAACCCTAAACCTTAAACCCCCCAAACCTGGACCCTATGCCAATCAGTCTCCCCGGGCCATCCTGGTATTTGCCCAGGCTTTAGTCTTGTCACGCGCTAGGACCTCAGTTGGAGATGTCCTACATGGGTTTAGGGTTCAGGGAAGAGGCTCCAAAGGGGGTTGACCCAGAAACCAAGCCTGAAACGTGCAGATTTCTCAGTCAAAGAATTGAAGGGGCAACCTGTAGGGATCTGAACCTTCGGGGGAATTACCCTGAACCCCAAGCACAACATCCTCACAAGCGGATAGCCGTGGTTTTCACCGGAAAGGCACATCTTTCAGCCAACCTGCGGGCATTACCCTACCCAGACCCCCTAAAGGATCCCAAAATGGAACCCTCCCCCATATCGGGTTTGGGGCCTAGGATCCAGAAAATGGACCCCCCCAAAATGATCCCCATTACTACATTGGGGAAGCTAGGGGATTATCGGGAGGTTCCATGTTTGGGATCCTTTAGG
>CAJNIZ010046081.1:150693-160736 GCA_905231905.1 Symbiodinium pilosum | reverse complement strand
GTAGAAAGGATCCCTTTTCTTCCTAGGGCTACGTGGGCTAAGATTGGGAGGACCCGACCGCATTGAATTTTCGTACTGCGCTCCCTGTCTCCCTGGCAACGCCCAGTCCATTACGGGCCCTCAAGTAGGGTTGAGGGTTTGGGGTGTAGTGTTTAGGGTTAGTCCAAGCCTGCGTCTTCAGGCCTGATGCACCCGCCGCCTCCTCCAGAAACTTGGCTGACAGTTCTCAATGGACGGGACCATTCCTAGGCATTTGAATTTGGGAGTTTCCGGAAAGCAGGATGCCCTTCCACATCCCTAAATCTATTCGAACAACCAACATAATGAATTTTCCGGAACTTGCTCTCCCTGAAATTCACCTAAACTACACTATGTGGAGAATCTCTTTTCAATCGTGAGGTTCCAGAAATAGGGGTACTCCCTCCAAAGCCTGAAATATCACAATCCTCAGTATGGGGACCCTCAAAAAGGGCACTCCCGATTGAAAAAGGCGCCGCGGTTTGTTGCAGTTCAGGGTCATGCAGGGTGATTTCCACATGAGGAGGCGACGGGTGAGAGAAAATATGTCGTCGAGGCAAGTATTTGGGGAGTTTTTGGGCGTTGGTAGGGAGGACCTCATGAAGACAAGTTTCTGTAGGCCCACCTCAACCCTACCATCATACCCCATAGGACGTGAAGGGTAGCACCCTGAGTCCTGTATACACCCTGTAGACCTCAACACCTTGAGCATTCTAAGCCCTGGAAAACTTGTAGCCTCATTTCCTGGGGAGCTGTATGCCTAAATCCCTGAACATTCATTTTGGAGATTTTACCTCTCATTCCTTGCTACCACAGTTCTGTTTGTTGTTGCGTTCAAGCCTTTCCACTGTTGCTGCTATTACTGTTGCTATTGCGATTACTAGTGTTACTATGATTATTACTAGTACTACTACGACCACCACCATGGCTGCTCAATACTGCGGCTGCAACAAGCCTTAAACCCTAAACCCTGAATCATAACTCTGAGCCCTAAACCCCTAAACCGTCAACCCTGTTATTATGCCTACCGGTCGCAAGCCCAGGAGACCTTTCCTCCGCCGCCCCGACTGCGAGCTCCATGGAACCGCAGCTGGGACTTTGGGGGCCCCTACTGTGACCCTATGAAGCCCTATCTGGACCCCAACAGTATGTCAGCATGCAAAATAATGGCCTTTTGGGCTGTTTTTGGTGGGGTTAGGGTTATTCATGTACTTACTTTTAGGGTTTGGGTAGACATTACGAACCCCAAGGAGATGGACACAGGCATTGAATCGCGGACTGATAGAGCGATCAGAATATGTGCCAATATCCTCCCAGATACCCATATGGCATTATGTACCCCAACGCCCTTTTCTTAACATTTTCAGCCCCTGCAGTTGGGAAGTGCTGAAAATGGTATAGTGCGTTTCTCTACACCTGCGTTGGCAGAGCTCAGGGGATCAAAGTGGAGCGTTGAAGCTTCTTGAAAACTTCTTTTGGAGACCCGGTGCTGCTTCAGGGCTAAGGTTCTAGGCTATGGCCCAAGGCCATTTTGGATTCAAGGGGTTTGGGGCTTGGTGGGAATTGAGTTGCCAAAGGTTGTCAGCTGTCTACACATGTGTCGACATGTTTTTAGATCTGGGAATTAGGTTCCGGAATTTCTGAGTCAGGGTCCAGGCTAGGGACGTGAAGGGAGTTGGGTCATTTTGGGCGATTCGGGGGTTCGGGGTTAGGGCGAGATCTCAAACTGGAAAGGTTTTGAGCTTCGGAGAGTTTACAGGTTTTCTACGCATCAGATAATCGTTGCATTAGCATTGGCACGGACACGTGCTGGAATGACGGCGTGCCATACTTGCCTGCATGGTCTTCGACAGCTATTCTAAACTCAAGCTCCTGTTGTACTGATGAATGCGAGGATGCCTGAAACTCTCCTGACGCAGCTCCGCCTAGACCTTCCAAGTCCCAATAAGAATGGCCTGTGAACCCATTACCTTGGAGGGAAAGGGCTGTCATTGTACGTGGTGTTTACTAAGATTTTCCACAGAAGACTCCTCATATAACTATAGCAAAAGATGCCTCAAAACCCTGTTCTACCGATAACGTCTGGCTACCATGTGATTTTCCATGTTCCTTTATACCTGGTTCTCTTTGATTCTGCTTCCGTATTTAGGCTCGCACTAGATCCTATATGACCCCCAAATACATCGCTCATACAAGCTCCCTAAACGGAACCTAGCACATTAGATTATAAGGGGGTACTATGTTATCCAATAGAATGGAAGATTATATCCTCTTTTTGGGTATAGTATTTTAGACAACAAATCTCTTCTTACTAGGTTCTACCACCAAAACAAGCATTACGCAGTTGAGGCTGGTCAACCAACAGTGCCCCTTGGCCTTGTGAACTGCTTACTAGTGGGTTGCTGTCAAGTAACTTGGTTCAAGTCACTATAATAAGGAACCCCATTATTTTCTATGTATCCATACTATGATAACTTAGATTAAGTTCCTAAGCAGCAACCCAGACTAGGGCACTTGGAGGTAAGTACAAGTGGGCGAATCGCCCGACTTGTAACTGGGTAGCCCTCAGAACATACTATGGGGGAAAGTCAGTTTTGTAGAACTCCCAGTTATGAGTTACTACGACCCATAAACCTCCAAGTAGGGTCTAGGGAAGGAAAAGATGGAATTTCTCATAATTTCAAGAGAGCCAGCGAGGGCCCAGGCCTCATAACCCCAAATCCTGAAAAGGCTTCCTTTTCAACGCCCAGCGAAGCGCATTCTGACTCTTCAAAAATCAGGAAGATTCCATAATCCCACTCATCGCGAGTCATGTTTTGGTTGTTAGTGCTGCTTGGCTAGCGTCTCCAGACCCTGGAGGTTTTCTAATGCGAGTCCGGGTGAGCGCTCAAGTCTGGATGGCCAGAACTTCCGCCAGCTTTGATCCGTCTGCTTGAATGTATGATCTCATACTACCAATTGCTGCGCCCTTTCATGCCTCCATCATGTCCCCAAACAAAGGTCCCCTGAGGCTCTCAAGCTACAAGGGTTCTTATGGCTGTATGTGCTACCGTCCAGGACCGCCGCAGTTGTCAAATATCCTGCATGCAGTCCATGTAAGGCTGGCCGTGTGCGGGCTTTTTCGGGGCAGGTCCGCTTGTTTATGTCGTCTTGCATCCCGGAAGGCATACCCCCTTTGACCACGGCCCCCACTAAGACGATCCTCGAACTCCAAGCCCTTGACCCTAAACCCCAAGCAACCCTTGGCTCTTCATCACAAATCAATCAAAAGCCAAGGACAGCCCCGGGCCCGACTTTCACGATCTCCTGTATCCTTGGTGAAGCAATCACTGACTTCGCCACTGAATGCGCCAGCAGCACTTTGGGGTCTGGTGCTACCCGATTACGTACACTATAGTCTTAACTCAAAGTGGGTTCTCTCGGGGATCATATAGAGGACTACTGTAGGGGTTATTGAGGGGGATATTGGGAGTTCAGACTATAGGCACCATGGAAGTTGCTGAAAACTGGTTCTAATGATCTCAATGTATCTTCTTGATGCCAGGCATTCCAGTTCACAAGTAGAAGCTGGTCCTAGATAGCGGCCACAGACCCTAAACCCTAAATCCTAAACCCAGAACAGTACAGGAACCAAAGTTTGTTTGAGAGGCTGGGGTCCCAAACTTATCTGGATCCCTAGGGCAAGGTTCTAGTATTAGTGCTGTGGGATACGTCGAGAATGAACAGAATCCGTCTGTCACGTGTATAAAAGCCCTTGGATTTTGGGAAGTGACATGCACGCAACTAAATCCCATTTCCTAAGCATGCCACATCCCTTTCTGAACAAAGCATCCAGGGGCTTAGCACTTTCGCAAGGTTTGAGGTTCTACTTCTTGTCATCAGCCGCAACAGCCACAAACGCACAACCAACGCGGACGAAAAACAAAAGAGCACCCCAACACCTGAAGATCTGTTGGGGGATACAGGTGTTAGCCGCGAGGGGCGGAATGGCACGCGATGGGTCTGCCCAAGACTGCTCCGTCGTTTGCAAGAAGGACTTCGGGCTATACTCCAGGAGTTGCGTCTGGAGTCTAGAGTCCTATCAACGTTCCAGGTGTGTTGCATGTCGTTCTCTTTGGCACTCCTAATGAGAGCGGCAGTGGGTGGACCCACGCTGATTTTCCCCTGCGCAGGCATCCTATGAGGACTACTGCGCATACGATACGCTTCAGGTATAGGTTTCAGATTGCAGGATTTAAGTCAGGTTTAGGGTTTAGCTCTTTGCTTTCAGTGAATTGCTGGCTGCTCTGGAGCAGCATCAGGCGAGGAGCTCACTTCCGGGCTGGGAGGTCGCTTAGGTTGAGGGTTGCCGGCTGCAGGTGATTTAGGGCTAGCCGACACTACAGACCTAAACTTGAAACCTCGAGTCTAGTCATGTCGACGTCATAAAGGGTCTGTGGCCTGGCTCTCCGGGCAGTGCGCGGTGTATCGGGTGCTCAGATTGAAGGTCCATTTGTAGAACGAAGAACAGTTTGGAAGTTGTCCGACACAAGTTGCCATTTTCGTCATCTAATTCCAGTTTTTCCGGCCTAGCCAGCCCCCGGGCAGCAAAGTGCTAGCATCGACTCAAATCCCTACTCCCAAGCTCGCTCACCTAGAAGCAAGCTTGTAGGATCCTGCGCCAGTTGAATTTGCCGAAGGCAAAATCTTTTCGATGCCTTACGGCATGCAGGCTCAGGACTTCCTTGTCAACCTTGCTGCTTTTTATTCTTCGTAGGGAATGAAAGGATGGAGAAGAAAATGGAAGTTATTCTTTGGGAATTATGTAGGGGCTGTTCCGCGACTGTGGGGATCCAGTCCTGAATTCCCTTTCCAGAGCAATTCCACGGCCAGTAAGTAACCTGCACTGAGTGGACTCCCAATAAGATGAACCGGCAAACTCGAGAGTCTATCCCGGGTGGAGGTTTTCCATCTTAGTATGCAGTGAATTTTAGCAGCACTCAGAAATTGCCAAGACTTCTGGATGACCTGAGCTTCAAGAAACTAAACCATACCCCGGACCCTAAACTCTCAGCTTTCAATTATCGCTTTGACGAAGGCTTCTGACTTGCGGAGGTTTGCAGATCAAAAGGTGGCGTGCGTCGAGAGCAGTTGTCTGAGATGATGGATAGAAGAGAACTGTAGAGTTTAGGGTTTAGGGTGTTGGGGGCGAAATGTAAATGCTATCAGCTAGAGTTTCGTCAAAGGCCAGCTTTGTGACAGTGCTGGGGAGAGCAAGATCCTCAGACTGGGTAGCCGCTAAGGAACTTACATTAAGTTACTATAGCAAGGAAACCCCATTTTTAGTATATACCCAGAATCTGGTGTCTTTATCTAAGTTCCTTAACACTAACCCAGTGGAAGATGTGGGGTTCCATTTGTTTCAAGCCCGGCTCATTGGGCGCAGAGGAATACTGCAAATCCCTGAAGCCTTCAGCTATCCCCAAAGCATCTAGAACCCCTAATGCCTTCTATGCAGTTTCGCTTCTTTTCGGGAACCTGTACTGTATCCTAAGCACGAAGTTTTTTACTTCTCAACTTTGCCACCTATGATTGCTGATTCTGGTCCTCCTATGGAAGTGTCCTGAAATAGTCTTACAGAATACTACACCCTGCGTAATCTCCCTAGGTAGGTAGGTATGTAGGTATGTATGTACCCTTCGAATTCAAACCCCAAACCCTATAGTCCCCTTAAGTAGATAGAATATGGCTTTGGGTATATCATAATAAGATCCCCATATATCCCATATTATATTCTATTTACTTGAGGGGGATTATAATCCCTAATTCAGGGATCCCGGAACATAGCCTCGCGTTGAGGCTAGCTGCGAAAGATCCGACGGCCCTAAGCCTTCAGCAAATCCATATGTACTATAGTCTAAACTCCTTTAAAGGGGGTTATATAGGGTTTACGGTTTAGGGTCAAAACTCCTTAAAAGGGGGTTGTATCGGGGATTATATAGGGGAGAGCTATGGGGCCTATTAAGGGGGATACTTAGAGTCTAGACTATGGCCCAAATGTACGTCTACCAAGCCCTGCATGCAGGGCCCGTTCCCGGCAGGAAGGCCAAAAACCTTGGCTCTTCCGAGGGATTGTCGAGTGTACTTGTAGAAACCCCAAAAGTAGGTGATAATTGCCCTAAACACATAGAACAACAGTCCAAAAGGTGCATCATTTCATATGTTTTTTTGGTCCAGGTAGTTCTGAGTTCTAAGATTCGAAGATGAAAGTAACCCTTAGAGCATTGACAATCTCCCAAAGGAACCACATGACTCCAATTGCGCCGCAAACGTGACCTACCTAAACCCCAAACTCTAAACCCTAAACCCCAACCTAGGGTTTTGACAAACCCCAATTCGGGAATCCAGAAATCGAAGCCCTAGGCCCTAGACTTTAAACTTACTTGTTTCTAGCAGAGAAGAGGGTGGGTTTAGGGTTTAGGGTTTAGGGTCCATATAACTTCCATAATATGGAAACGCTATGAATTTGCATCCAACATATTTCCAATATGCTCTACCAAGAACCAGTAAGTGAGGTCAGTTCTGATGCCGTAAGCACTAAACCCTAGACCGTGAACTCTGATTAGGAGTATGGTTTCCAACCAAGAAGATGAAGAGAGGTCCCATACTAAAACCTGTGTCCTAAGCCCCCGAAACCGAACTTATAGGGATCATGGAAAAGAAAATGGAAGCTACTATTTAGGGTGCAGGCTCCAAAACATGGAACCTCCCTACCATATCCAGGTTCCCCAATTGTAGTAAGGGATCATTTTTAGGGGTTCCTTTTTTGGGATCCTTCAGGGGGTGTGGGAAGCCGTCTCCCAATCGCAAGGCGGTAGTCCTTAGCGATCCAAGCTAAGTTTGACGGCTGACAAGGTGCTCATTTTTTGCAGTTTGAGGTGTAGTCATAGCTAGGGTCCATAGAAAATGTATGTACATATATTCTGGCTGACCCATGTTTGGAGACATGTCGGGGCCCCAAACCGCTGAACACACGTAAGTGGAGGCATGCAGTTAGAGTTCAGCATCGTGCATGTATCATGATCTTTCTTGTTTTTCAAGCCTTCCCTCAGAGATTGTCAGTGTGTGATTGAAACCCCTAAAATAGCAAGAAGGAGCCTCAAGCATTTGGGGGGACTGGTGGCCGTGGTATATGTAGACTTGCGTTGAGCTTCTGACTCCTCCGTGCCTTGAAATCAGGGGGAGGTTTCTAAGTATTTGGAAATTTCTATTACCCGGTTTTGGGTTAAGGGTCCATGAAGAAAGCATCTGTTGTAGGGCCCCAAACCTACGCCAGAAGTGAGGTTAAACGTACTTTGAAAGGTGAAGTTGTGTGCCAAGTGCTGCTGTCACGCGCGTTTCAGCTGGTTCGAGGGGGTGCTTGACAAACCACAACAGAAGATTCCTGAATGTACTGTAGGGGCCTAAATAATTTCCCATGTTATTGGTTTAGATTCCTTGTACCGTTGTTCAGGGCACCACACAAAGTCCGCATTTTATAGGTAGACCATTAAGCTCCTTCCGACCAATGTGGACAAGGGGCTGTGTACCTCATTTTGCGGTAGGAGGACCTTGAATTTAGAATCGAACACCTAAACCCTCAACCCTAATCCGACGGTCAGGCGGGCTAGCCGCAACCTGAACTCTTAGGAGTCTGTGGGTGCCCCTTCTTTGCGTTTTGTGGAGGTTCTTTACTCTCCTTCAGTAGATCCCACGTAGGTGATCAAGGAACTAATGGGCCTTCAAAGTTGTAGCATCCACCTCTTGGGTGGCCATCAGTCGCGAACTGCATTCCAACTTCGTATGACTTTCAAGGGCTGCTCTATGTGTAGGCTTTAGAAGCCTCAGAAGCAACTGATAGTCAGCTAGACAAAAACATCATGCGGCAAAGCCGGCACCTGACTAGTAGTAGCAGCAGCACTAGATGTGCAAGCTAGAGCTTGTCTAAGATCAGAAAGTGAAGCATCAGTATGCGCACAAGTGTGTACCAATTTAATCATGTTTGTATTCTTTGCTGCCATGGGCACAGCCCTGCTTTTCCTGCTGCTGCAGGCCATCATGCGAGACAAAAAGCAGGTCTCATGTGCAACTCAAGGCATATCTAAAGACCCCTGTGTGGTAAAAAGATTGTGGGTACAGGTTTTAAAGGACTAGTTTGATCTGCGGCAGCCGTTTATGTGACAATTTCAGAAGGGCGTCTCTTGCACTGCAAGCAGAAAATGCTCATCAGGAAGGCCCTCCGAGCCAGCGATTGTGGCTGCATGCTTCTCAGTTGTTTGTGCACTGAACCAGGAATCCCGCGCAATTGGGATCCCCGGGAAGCCCTGCTCCATTTCGAGGCGGTCCAAACACAGTCCTGAAGCCCCAGGCCATTCCAAAAAAAATCACGGTCGACCCCGAACTCTCCCAAGTTCCTCAGAACTTCGCTTTGCAGGGAGCAGCTGGGAAGCCGCGGGAGCTGTTTGAGATAGGTTCCGCTAACAAGGACATGGGTTTGAGGCCTAAGGTGATGCTGGAAGAGGTTGTTGGACTTACTGGGGAGTTAGTAGGGACTCAGGGTATATGTGATAATTACAGGGGTTATACAGGGATGATGTCCTGCTAATCTCCAGTAAGTGGAAGAGCTGCGGAGTCTGAGGTTTGAGCTCGGGCCTCCTGTTTAGTTTTTCAAGCACAATTGATTGAGGCTTACCGTATTTCCCACCCCCAAGTATTAAGTATTCCCTGGAAGGGACCACATGTTTATGTTGGGCCTGTGTTTGACATGAGTCGAAGGACTCCCTAGCCAGTCTCGCTCGGGGTGCATGCTCCAATGATGTATGCATGCTGTCCGGCAGCTTCTTTATTGCCAGGACTCCACACGCTATGTTGCGGTCACAACCCTTCACTCAACTGCTGAAAACTAGAGATTCCTCAGGGTGCTGTTGTACATTCGACGGGCTTTTACGAGCCAATGCCAGACCATGAGACCTTCCCGGCCGCAGCCCTCGATCTGGGGAACTTCCCAGCAAGCTCACATTCATGAGATTCGAGGCAGTGCGCTCAAGATAAGACTCGTGTCCAGATCGGATATTGAATATTGTTTCTGCGGTTTGGGTCCGCTCTGTAGGATATGCATGCTCGCTCAAGACTGGGGCGAGCGAGCACGAGCACACAGCCAGCACGCAGGCAGTCAGCGAGCGACCTCAGCCATCAGCTTGTTGGATAAAATCCACTAGTCGCAAGCATCTCCTTTGAAGTCTTCTTCCTGCAATATGCTCCCTCCTGAAGATGGGAACCTCCACACTGAACCCTGACTATAGATGAGGTGCCCCCAGTTGAGCCGAGCGAGCCCCATCCACAAAGGTCAAATGGCTGGGTATACTGGAAAAATGGTGAAAAAAGCAGTACAGGAGATTCCTGCACAGCTTCATGCAATCTGCAATAATATCAGCACCCTGAGAAATTTCTAGTTCTCAGCAAGCGCGAAACTGCTGGACACCTCCTGGAGACTGCATAGCGTGTGGAATCCTGGAAATGAAGAACCTACCAGACAGCATGCATGCATCATTAGAGCATGCACTCCGAGCGAGAATAGCTAGGGAATCCTTTGAATGAGGATGCGGGTGGGCCGGTGTGTAATATTGCAGGGAAGGGATTGGATGCCCGACGCAGGAGTCTCAATAAGTGGAATAGGGTTTCAGGGTAATCTACTTCGTCCATAGGCGGGGGCTGCAATATCAGGCGCACGCACGAAGACAGCAGAATTACGAACCTTAACCCCAAAACCCAAAAGGGGAACTTCTTCCTAATTCTTCAAGCCAGTCAGTCAGTCAGTCAGTCAGTTGGGTGTTTACTTAGCTGCCTCTTCTGTCGACCAAGAAAGAACACAACCTGACTCACAAGACTATGCAGCCCACCCTCTGTTCCTCACTAATAGCTCTGCATCCAAAGTAAAAAAAACCCTCTGCCATTACCATACGTGGGGGTCAGGGGGTGGACTGGGCACCTGCACTGAAGTTTGGTAA
>CAJNIZ010046081.1:110720-150593 GCA_905231905.1 Symbiodinium pilosum | reverse complement strand
ACGTGGAGGTTCGCCCGCACGGTCGTCCTAATTCTTCAAGCTTGAAGAGCCTAGACGTAATATATGCCATGTATTTCCAAAGTTTGAAGTATGGGCTCCTCTTAGGTCTTGAAAGGTGACTGTACAAGTGGGGACCTTCAAGGGTATATATAGGGTATTTAGTAGGTATATATGGATCCCAGGTTAAGGGCGCATACTAGGGGTTCTTCACGGTCTCAACCTTAGAGTATTGGAGGGGCTATGCACCGCTTTCAGCCAAAACCTGCTTTACCTACCGGTGCTTAAGGAAAAGTGGGGGAGTGAATGTAGGCACCCGTTTTGGGGTATATATTAAGGGATCCAATATGGATCCACTCCCCTTTCTCCCTTAGGGACCTGTACATTGAATCTAGTCCTCGAATCATCGGATATTCATCAAGGCATCACGCAAAGTAATCAGAGCTTCGGAAAACAAGCAATCCCTACCCTAAAGCCTAAACCCTAAGGGGGAACGCCATTGATCCACATGCGAAACGTAGAAGCCTCGGGCTCTCCAAAACTTACCCGGCATGCGGGAAAACCCAAACGGTTTAGGGTTTACTGTCAAGTACTCATCATTGAGTACCTAATGCGGAACTTGCAGTCTCCATAGTCAACTTGGAACCTAAACCCTAACTTTCAACAGAAACTTGCAACCCTAACCTTGAGAATCTTTCAACCCTATACTAATTCCTAAGCCGTAAGCTCTAAGCTGTCAAATAAACTTTCAGTCCCTAAAGCCTTAACAGTAATCCCTAAATAGTAGTTTCCGTTTTCTTTTCCATTATCCTGACATAACTGTATATTAAGCCCCTAAACCCTAAACCCTCAACCCGAAACCCAAAAATTCCGAGTCAGAGGAGGTAGGCCTCGAACCTTTCTACGAGGGGAACATGGAACCTTGGGGCGCCGTGTGCATCGGCTACGTGAAGAAGGCCGCTCTGGGGCTTGATTTAGGGTTTAGGGTTTAGTGTTTAGGGTTTAGTTTTTAGGGTTTAGGATTTAGGATTTAGGGTGTAGGGTACAGAGTAGCTTAGACCTCGGGTTGGCCTACAGTCTATAAGCACTGCCTACTTCGGGCCATTTGGATGCCCAGAGTATCAGGTGACTCTTAAAGATCCGGCTTGATTCCTGCTGGTCCTACTTGTTGCCAGTCCCCCAAAACAGCGACACTCTTTTGCAGAAGCCTGAGTAACTACGAATAGTGCACCCATCAGTCAGTCAGTCAGTCAGTCAGTCAGCCAGTCAGTCAGTCAGTCAGTCATATGCCAGGCGGCGCATGGACAAAGAGACGGTAAACCGTGTCATGCCAAACATGGGGATTCTGTACAAGTCTGGTTAGTTCACGGATTGAAATGAAATGCTTTGTCCCTAACGTCTAGGTCGTCCTACTCTTCTGACGTATCTGCTCGTGGCTGACCCCCATCAATCCTTCTAGACCAATCGTGTAGTATGCGCTCTCTCAGCCCTGTCCAGGTATTTCGGGCCCTACAGTATTCATCTGTCGGATTCCGATGCGCACCTCCCACACCCCAACACCTGAGACCTAAGCCATCCGCCCGGAGTAATTTCCTGTAATGAAGTCGTGGATAAACTCCGGAGGTCCAGGTGGGCCCTTCACCTGCACCCAGACCCTCAGCCCCAGAACCAAAACCCCAAGCCCCAGGCCCCAAACAGGACTCCCCGAATCATCGCCTACTGAAAAAGCTTGGAGCAAACACAGCGGAAGATGAGGTGGACTTGGCTGCAACTCTCCTTCTTGGGCTAAGGGCTGTGGTTTGAGGGTCTAGGGCTTGGCCGAGGGTTTGAGGATTAGGGGTTTCGGGTCTATAGGGTTTAGACCATGGAGTTCGGGTCTTGGAGCTTGGGGTTTGGGTTTAAGTTTAACGTCTGCGGCATACGATGACCTGTGGCTCCTCTAGCCGCAGTTCTGGAATGCTTATACCTGTCAGCAAACAAAGGCAGGCAAGCAGTTGCAGGTAGAAATTTCCGAGTTTGCGTAGCACGTTGTTGCAAGGTTGTCGACGTGTTCCCAGCAGAGCCACTTTAGCATTTGAGTTTCCCTGGGAAGCAGCCCGCGGATGCTACCCAGTCACAGTCTCTCATGCTTCGTTCTTCCTCTCCAACACAGATCCCTGACAAGCATTTGTCTCCATCCAATCTCTCTAGGCGGAGAGTCCAAGGCACCCGCAACTCGGGCACAGGTATCCTGTGGACATCGTGAGGGGGGCACCCCCTCCATACTTGATCTTGCCTTCATGGCATCCATACTTGATCTTGCCTTCATGGCGTGATTGAGGCTGCCCGTGTGGCAGCTGCTTGAGAGCTGGATCCTGTTCGCAGCCATGCTGATCCTGTGGGGACCCCGTCCCTGCGATCAGCCACGCCAGCAAAGCAGGACTAGTCTGCACCCTTCGGCTGCCACTCAAGCTGGCACCGAGAAGTTGCGGGACACTCATCACCACGCTGGTGCTTTGTTTGATGCACTCTTCTCCTGTAGACTAGCTACGATGCATGTACATTCCGAGTGTAAGAGTGAGTGCAAACAAGTTGTGGCCATTTCTAAGTGTTCTATAGCCAAGTGCCCCTCGGCCTTAAGCTTTCAGAGACCCCGGATTCCAGATGTGATGAAGTCCCCGGTCAGAATGACCGATTCTCGACAGCTACCTCAGCCCTGCTCGGGCAGCCTATTGAGGCAAAATTCATTGAGCCCCCCAGTACCGTACAAGCAAAGGCGTATGGCGTACATATCCTAGTCGAAGCTCAGCCCATATAGTCATCAGTTTCTTACGTCCCTCTAAGATAAGTCGCCACACCCCTTATGTTAGATATGCAAATTGTGGTATATTATCATACAATGCAATATCGGTAATATTTAATATTAGGAGGCGGGGGGAGCGTGGTCAGAGGGGTTCTCGTGGGAGGGTATTGCTCTACCCAGAAGATGTGACAAGCCAGAGGCCCGGATTGCCCCCTAGAACCTCCAAACCCTAAACTTTTAAGCCCTCAACCCTTCGCCTCTTGGGGTTCCTAGAGGCCCAGAAACCCTAATCCCTTGAACCGTGTTGCTGAGGATTTGTGGGATCTGCAGCTCCCGATGGCAGGAGCAACTAGGAGCTGCTAAGAACGCCCCGAAATTGGTTTGCCTGGCTCTTTTTTTCTGGGTCGCTGTTAAGGAACTTGAGTGTAGTTACCACAATAATATGGGTACATAGTAAATAAGAGGGTTTCATTGTTATCCTAACTTCATGTAAGTTCCTCAGCAGCATCCCAATTTTGTCATGAGGAAATTTCCTCCCAAAGATTGTAAATCATTTAGGGTTTATGGGGATCATCGGACACTTGTCTGAGGTTATTATAGTCCCCCTTAAGTAGATAGAATATGGGGTATATGGGGATCTTACCATAGTATACCCAGAGCCATATTCTATCTACTTAAGGGGACTACAGGAAGGCATCTTCACATATTGCTACTTGACTTATCCTAGCAGCTCCAAGCAGATCGGCCTCGGGAGCCGAAAACATAACATAAGGAGTTCATTATATTGGGGTAATATTTGGGTTATATAGGGTTTAGGGTTTAGGGGGTTATATAGGGATAATGGGAAATAAGATGGCAACTACTACTTAAATGCTGTTTCCCTGGCAAGTCCGTCGCTCTCGACATTCACTTTGCGCATGTCAGCGCGGACGTCGACAGTATTATAATGACGTTGACAGCATGCTCTCCCAAGCTTCCTTTCTGCCATGTGAGCTATAGTCTAAACTCCTTGAAGGGGGTTATATAGGGGATTATATAGGGGACTACTATAGGGGTTATGAAGGGGGATACTAGGAGTTTAGACCATGGCTCATGTCATCCCAAAAGAATTTCTGCGCAAGGGTTAGGAGATGTCCTGTTGCCGCTATCGACGAGACTATTCCTGTTAGGGGCTTGTTGTGCACTGGCATTATCTAACTGGTTGTCAGCAGAGTGGCACTGAGCGACGAGATACGGTGGAATGTCTAGGCTTACGTTGAACACCTACAGGCCTCCTAACAGGTCACTATCGGGAAGTACTGCTATCTTGAATTCGCCCAGGTGATCGACTGGGAGGAAGAGGAATCACTCCAGTGCCATGGTTGCTAGTGCCAATGTAGGAGCCGGCGGTTTAGGGTTCACACTCAGTGCGAGGGCTTCGGGCTTTAAAAGTTCGAATGATGAAGATCAAGAGGGTGCAAAGAAACGGGTTCAACGAAAATGGAGATTAGATGGACAATGGATGGCAAGATGACATGGAACTGTGGTCTCCTTAGGAGTGGTTTGTAATTTTTACTATAGTATAACCCTAAGGAAGCATCAAAAATCAACTTTCTAGTATAGGTCTGAGGAGACTACAGGGAAAGTGGGGTTGGGTAAGGGCATCATAGGGAACGATCAACTTCGAATGCCTGCGTAGGAGGTGGGGATGCATTCTACCAATATATGGGGATAACGGAAAGTAAAATGGATGGAAAATAACATGGAAACTGCTGTATAGGGTTTAGGGTTTCCTTAAAGTAGGGGTTCCTTCTTGGAGGGTCCCTGTGATCAGGCCTCAAGTATTTGGGGGTCTATGTTCGGGTCCGTGCATCTTTGGAAATTTCCGCATTTACGGACCATATAAGGATAGTAGTCTGGGTTGCTGTTCAGGGTTTAGTGTTAAGGTCACGAAGGCCATCCCCTCATTATTTTCCTGTGGCTGTCACAGAAAATGTCCCGAAGTCATATTCTCATGGTTTAGGGTTTAGGGTTTAGGCGCCTAACCCTTCAATACTACCCCTAAACCCTAAACCCTAAGCCTTGGAGCAACTAGATCCCAGGATTGTGCGGCGGAATTATGCAGCAAAGCTTTGGGACACTCGGAGGATTCCCTTGTATCACTGCAATTTGTCAATTTGTCGCTATTTCTATTAGTACGACTAATATGTTTGTTATTACAGTTGGTTTCGTAGTATTATGGTGATGGCAACGGAGCACTGGTACTGGTAATAGTAATAGTCATAGTAATAGTAAGTAATAGTAATAGTAATGGTAAGAGTATAATAGTAATAGCAATAGTAATAGGAGTAATAGTACTAGTATCAGTACTCAACAATAGTAGCAGCAACAGAAACTATAGCAGTAGCGGAATAGTACAGGGTTAAAGGTTGGGTCACTTTAGTCAGGGGATAATTATAAAAGCTATCGCGCGCCCGCACACAAATAGGTCATGGTATGTAGTTGACACGTGGGGTTTAGGGTCGAGGGAGTAACAGAGGCAAGCCTCACTTCAGACGTGTTTGTGGTATGCTTGTTCCAGCATTCATGCAGGGGGTTGGCTGGACTAGGCCACCCACCATGGGAGAAGGGGGGTGGGGGTCGCCAGGCAGAGGTGGCCTGCAAAGGGGAGTAGAAGGGGGTTCTTGAGGGTCCCAAACGCCGAGGCTGGATAGCCTCGGCGAATATGTCTCCTATTAACAGATTTGTGTAAGTGGGAATGACCTAGGTTGAGGTGAAGTCTCTCACTTTTTCAGGATTGGAAGAAGAAAAAGTGTTGGGTCTCATGCGGTTTGCTCGCAGAACTGAACTGCGGCGGATGTCCGTTGTATTAGATGGTCACGAGGCAACCAACCACCAGGAATAGCAACACTACTTATAAGATTACTCTTAGTACCAGCAATTAGAGGGTTCAGAATGATGATAGTAGTAATACACCGTCAGCAGCAATGCTTGCAACACTTGATTGAAGTTGTAGGGCTTGTCGGGTAGCTTTTGAAGATGCAAGTTTAAGGCCCCTAGGAGGATAGGGTCACTGTCGGGTATTGTTGGGTTAGACTTCGGTTAGCATGCAAATAGCTGCAACCCCTTTTGCAAGCGTGCTTTCCACAAGGTTTCAAATCATGATGTGGGAGATACGGATTCAGGTACATGTGCAATCCAACATCCGGATACCTGCGGAGTTCCGCGTGACGTGAATTTCCTTAATTTAGTCAGGAACGGTGTAGTTTTCAGGAGGCACGCGCGGACAGCCAAAACTCTTCATCCCTTTTACTTGACATCCTTCCTACTCTTGGGGATTTGGAGTTGCATATACTTGTGATGGGTCGCAGAGGACATCGAGAATGCAAACCACACATGAATGGCGTGGTCCTGAGCTAGGAAAGGAGAGAAGAGCTTTCATGCTTGACACTCTTGAATCAAGAAGAAACCTAAGGGCAAAACCTGAAACGGTAACCTTGCAACCCCACCCTGCGACCATGCAGATGATGTAGGTTCTTGTAGCTACAAGCATATTTGCCGACGAAATTACAAGGGTAGTTCCCAAGATTGGGGTCCCATTTTGGTACCCCCATATTCTAGGTGCCATATTACAACCAATAACCGAAAAGGGCCCATAATTTTGAGAGTAACCCACAAGGCCTTCTTTTCTGCCTGAAATGGAGAAAGGGCTGGCTGGCTTCCTCAGATCTTTTCTTTGCATCCAGGCCTTTAAGATGTAATTTTCCCAAATAGGGGCACTGCAGCGGCATTCCAGCCTTGGCGTTGCAAACTTGTTGCGTGGTTCCTGAATCTTGAAACTTTGAACTCGCTTACCATGAACGTTTTCAAGATATATAGCCCCTAAGCCCCCAAAGTAAGGAAATGCTGGAACAGCCGCCGATGGACGCTGACCCAGTCATTTTCCCAGGCGTCCTACATTCAAGAAAGCATGCCAGTAGGCCGGTACTCGACTGTTTGTCAGGTGTGCGCGTGTGTGTCTTGTGTCATTTTCTCTTTCAGGGGAAGGGAGGCATTCTACATCATACGCTCACAACGTTTTGGGTAGCCCCGCTGGCACTTGTTGTTGTCATGCCTACATAGGATAATTTCCCTAGTCAGGGGGATCCCCATATCGATCCCTAACTGCTATAATCCGTACTATGGGGACCCCCAACCCCCATTACCCCTAATTTCGAGAACCCCCTAAATAACATGAAGGGGTGAATAGTTGCTGTTGAGGAGCTTCGCCGAGGCCATGCGCGGAGCTATGAATACCCGGGCATGTGCATGGTGTGTACTATCCAGAACCCTTAAGGGAACCTCCTTGTAAGTTCCCAGGTTCCCCTATGTAGGGGGGCTACGCTTTTCGGATCCTTATGATCTAGGGTCAGGGAATGGAGGAGTGCATCGCTTCAGTTGCTTTCGCATCGGCCAATTCTTATGTAATGCCTATCTACCAGCCACCAGTTAGCCTGTGTGTTTTTTGGTTTCTCTATCGTGGCTTGTTGAAGACATCATGTCCGGATCGGATGCTCTGGGGCAAACGGAAAGCAATGAATGTAACGACCGTTCCAGGGCGGGACTTTGGTTTCTCTCACATATTTCTTTTATGTGGCGGTGGCCAGGAGCTCACACCCTAAAACCGTGTTGTTTGCATGTAGCTTTGCAGGCAAGAAGAAGTGGAAGGAGAAGGAGGTTCGTTCTTGGCTGCTGGAGACCATGGGGCTACCAGAGGGCTGTTGCCCAAAGGTTGGAACCACGGGCCCTGCCTAAACTTGCGCATGCCTAACCCAGGACAACTAAGACTTGTAGGGGCCAGTATTATAGGGGCCCACCGAAAGGGGGCGTCAGCAAAAAGCCCCGAATGAGCCCCGGGCATGACCCCACTGCAGTCTGGTTGTTATGCCGTTCGGATGATCCTAATCCGTAAGTCCACAAGTCTGCGAATCCTGTGAGGAGAATGCCTTCCCCACAATCAACTACCGGGTCGCAGGCATGTCTGTCACAGGGGTTGATTGGGCAGACAGGCTGAATCCCTCTTAGCAGAGAACACAAAGACAGGGTTCAGGGTTTATGGCCCCATGTTAGGCTAAGGCTTCAGGGATATGTGCAGAGTCCTTGAGGATGACGAACCTTGAGGTAACCCCCTTCAAGACATGCTAACGCCCAACATGGCAAAGATTCCCTATGTGGTAGAACCACCAACTAGGGAGTACGTAGGTAAGATGCGAAATAGTGGGAACCCAACATAAACCCCTATATCATACAGTAGTTTCCATTTTCTTTTCCATTATACCCAATATAAACCCCTATATCATATAGTAGTTTCCATTTTCTTTTCCATTATACCCAATATAAACCCCTATATAATATGGTAGTTTCCATTTTCTTTTCCATTATGCACAATATAAACCCCTATATAATATAGTAGTTTCCATTTTCTTTTCCATTATGCCCAATATAAACCCCTATATAATATAGTAGTTTCCATTTTCTTTTCCATTATACCCAATATAAACCCCTATATAATATAGTAGTTTCCATTTTCTTTTCCATTATACATGTTACGGATTTCAGGTCCTTCTGCTTCCTTTTTCGGGGTGCGCCTAGCATTCAGTAGTTTTGCCTGCTACATATCTACTGCATCGGGGAAGGAGATGAGTGCGAGTTGGGGCAGGTTTTGGGAACAGAGGCTCTGTTCTTCGTGGGTTTTTGAGGCTGTGGACTTCCTATGTTATCTTGGGATACTGGAAAACAAAATGGAAACTATAGGGATTATAGGGAATATGGGGGTATCAGGCCCCCCATCCGTGAACAGTCACCACAAGTGATAATGGTGGTTGCAGTAAGGTCCCTGTTTATTACAATTTCCTGGGCGGGCGCTTCATCCAAAGCAAATCTTCTCAGGGGGCTCAAAAGGTGGGATGAAGGTAGGTGGGATAAAGGGGATAAGCCCCAATATAGCAGAACCTACAGTAGGGATCCTTTAACCCACCTAGCTTTATCCCACCTTTTGAGCCCCATGATCTTCTGCATAACGAAGCAGGGGATGGCTCAGTTCTCTCGGCGGACGTGTTTGTTGAAAGACTGTGGAATGGTTCCATAGGAGCTGTAGTCTAAACTCCTTCAAGGGGGTTACATAGGGGACTATTATAGGGGATATTAAGGGGGATACTAGGAGTTTAGACTATAGCTCATGGAGTAGTCCCTATGTAGCCCGGTATAGTAGTTTCCATTTTCTTTTCCATTCCTTCATTCCCACCCTAAAGCCTAAGCCCTAAACCTTATATAACCCCATTATAGTAGTTTCCATTTTCTTTTCCATTCCTTCCTTCCCAGCTAACCAAAAGGATAGTGAGTTTGGCAGGCCTTTGGTTCAGCTTTCTTGGGGTTTATATAGGGCTGATGTAAGGTTTATTTACGGGTCGTTTCGGGGTTTATGGGTTTAGATAGGGGTTTGTTGGGCGCGTGCGCCCCAGGGCTATTTTGAGGCATCGAACGGCTGATTTTTTTTGTGGGCTGACAGTATCATGTTTGAGTATAGTTGTGGGGCTTTACTCGTTGCAAACTTTCCATTATGTGCTGGACCACATGGAACACTAAGCAGCTGTAGCAAGAGCCCTCGAACTTGAGAGGTTCTTCCCTGAACGTAGCCTGCAAGCAGATAGATACGCTGGCAGGAGGGGGATAGTCTAGCAAGCGTTTTACTGTGACAGGCTACCAGGGAAAACACAACCCGTTCCCGTTCGACAAGTACTTCGGCAAGTCGAACACGGGAGGAGTTGGCTTAGTCCTTGTGAAGATCCAGGACCCTACGAGCTTCCAATTTCTTTAAGGACTAGAATGAGCTGTCAGAGGTCGGGTGATCAGGATTTGCGATGCAGAGAAGTTGGCTAAGGGCCCCCTACTGTGAGGGATGCTGATGTATCCAGAATGCGAAGCAATTTGATCAGGACGGGTTCCTGTTGGGCTCTTGGGGGCTATGATGGAGGTGTAGCAAATTCCAGAGCCAGGTGTCCCAAAAAAGGAGTTACCGTGTAAGTTCCTATTTAGAGGCCCACAGTTTGAAGGCTTTTTCGCAGCGAGATGCAGGATGACAATGGACGCCCACTTACTCTGGTAGTCCTGGAAGTTGGCATGCGTCTAGACCGCATTGCTTTGCTTCCCGATTCCTTCATTGCTGCTCCTTTTTTTTAGTGACGGTTTTCTATAAAGCAATCACGACTATCATGTCCTTTGAGAACCCTTTGGTACCTCTCGACGCGACTAGTCCTTTCGTGTGGCAAGCTTCTGATCACAAGCATGTTTGCAAAAGCGGCAGAAACATTTTAGAGTGGCACCAGCGGCCCCAAACCTTTGAACTTAAACCGTAAGCGCCGGACCCTACACGTCACCCTGCTCTGGCCCACTCGTACCACGGATGCTAGCAGGTCAGCGGTCAGCTGTCCCTAAACATAGGAAGGTTGGGATTTCCCTGTCTATCTAAGCGGAGGACATTAACGACTTCGGCCCTCAGTTTAGGGCCATCCGCTTTCTGCGACCGCACATGGCCACTTGGGTTGCAGACTTGCAAAACATCGTTCTGACGTCTTGTGAGAAGACTCCGAGAGATGCAGTGGGTCAAGGGTTTGGTCTGTGGGTTATTGTTGCTCTACACTTTGCAAGGGTCTGAGTGGCTCATCAACGTCATGAGACTTCCATCTTATTTGCTGACGAGGAAAAGCTGCGAGGCAAGATTCGCTTCGCCGTGGTCGAGAAGTCAGAAGCTCGCCTGCACGTATCTGAAAACTGAGATCCATGATATCCTCCAGCACCACCAGAACCGCTACTCCTATTCCTCCTGCAGCTCCTACCCCAACTCCTACTCCTACTACTTACTACAGTACTGCTGCTGTTCCGCCACTGCCCCAGCCACTATCACCACTAGTGATGGCCATCGCAGCAAGTATGTTTGCCATCATGCTGGAAATCTGCCTGAGGCCAAAACACTGGAGATGCGACAAGCGCTCAAAGTCGGGTGCCTTCGATGAAGCTTCAGCGTTTGAGCTTCAGGGTTTAGGGTAACCCGTGTAGAGTGGAATTTTCAATAGACGCGCCCATGTTCCGTTTCTGAAACCCACGAATATCTCTATAGCTTTATTGAACAAATCCAAATTCGCAGATTACGGGTCCTTGTTGTAGGTGTATTCCTGGCAGAATGGATTTGGCACGGCTTTTTTGGGAAGTCCCCTCTTTTGCAGAGGCCTTCAATATTCATTATAAGATGCACGGACGAGTTGCTACAACGCGGATTTCAGAGCCTCGGAAAATAAAACGGAATCTGCAGGGCCGAGGTTTGAGACAGTGCCCTGATGCAGGGCTTCAAGGGCCCTAAACCTAAATCGTTTTGTAGCTAGATCTCCCACATGCTGATAACAGGACCCTGTAACAAATAGTTAATGGGTACATATTTAATTGGTTTGGATAATGAGGAGGTTTGAGCTGACAGTGCTGCTGGGGATTGCAGCGTCATCTGGAGCCAAGAGAGATTACTCAGAAGCAGAAAAGGGATTTACACAGGGTTCCATGTTGTTGTAAGAGGGTCTGGTCCTTGTTCACCCTAAACCCCAATTCTATCGTGTCATGAACTGAGGCTGAATGAGTCTTTGGAGGCAGAGCTCATCCTGTTTAGCGATCTGGAAGGACTGGGCTCCCGGCCAGTTGGACTCTTGCTTGTCACGAGTCCTTGTTGTCTAGGGTTTAGGGCTAAATATCTTAGACGTTGTCCTGCAGAGACCCTGCGAGTCCACCTTTCCTTTTGATTTTGAATCAGAATCATTGGGCTTATTTAAGGCAGCCTTAACATTGGACATACGGGTCCCTCTTAATTACGGTTTAGCATAGTCCCGAAAAGAGTCCCTAAAAGAGGAACCCATTTACATTGAATTATGTAGGAAATATTCCCTAAACCCCTTGAATTACGTAGGAAGTATTGGTTTTAGCTCAGAAGGTGGATGGGCGGCTCCAGTAGTCTCTCTTTCGGTCGTTCTTTCCTGTCGGAGAAGTTTCAAATGCAAGGAAACCATTTCCACGGCAATTCGAAGAAGCTTCTTGGGCAGTGGTTTAGGGTATAGGGTTTGGGGACGTCGTTCATGGCCAACTAAAACTACCCCAATCCTGGAGGAGCTTCATGGTACTTTACCTCCGGAATTCCTACAGTTATGCGGGATTTCTCACGGTTTCTCAGCATGGAATCCTTCAATGACCCTCAACTATGCGGATGATGAGACTGTAGGATGGGCGCCCTAGTCCGGATTATTATAGTAGGGGACATGTTGAGAAACTCTCGTATAGGGTTTGGGGAATGAAGGACCACGACGGGAGTAGGCCAAGAACAGAATTCCATGGGGGCGGTCCGTTTATTGTTAGCTCGATGGACTGCATAGGCCCCTGAATATCAGAGGATAAACGCCTGGTTGGTTTGAAAGCCATCCTAAATGTGCACCAAGTAAGTTACGATCTGACTTTTCCAAAGCGCCCGGGCCCAATAACGCAGGAAACACCGCAAGCAAGCCTCAAATGCATGCCGCGTGCAGCTGTCAGCTGGGTCTGTGGCAGCACACTTTGGCCCTGCGTTTCCTCGAAGAAACATTGTAGGCGTACCAAAATGGGACCCTAGTTTTGGGAGCTACCCATATCTTCATGCTCTGGTTGCTAAGGCCTTGAAGCATGAATCAAGAACTATCTGTAGTCGGAAGATGCTCGAATCGAAGCCCCAGCATGGAAAGCGAGGTACCGCCTCACGGATTTGGGAGAAGAGTCCGTGAACGCCTTCTTCGAGGCGATGTAGATGTATCATATTCTATCTACTTAAGGGCGGGGGACTATAGGGTTTAGGGTTTTAGGGTTTAGGGTGGGATCCAAAGGCTCGAACTTCAAGTAACCCTGAATTCACAGAAGCTGATACCCTTGAACAGCAAATCACAGGAAATGCATGATCCTCAAAGCTCTACAGGAGTAACCCCCTCCCAATATTAAACCCCCCTCCCCACCCACCCTACTTTTAGATAATATACATTCTAAGCTACCGCAATGGAGAGTATGTAATATTAGGAGGGGTGCGGGGCTTTCCTATCAGCCCTGCATCCCAAACCCCAAAGCCTAAACCCTAAACCCTGTACCCTTCTTACCCGGGCGGACGGAACAAGCCTGCAGCAAAAAGGGTTTTCTATTAAGGGTTAGGGGGACTTAGTAAGTAGGTTAAGTAAGCCGCACCTCACGGAATGCCTCCCCCAGTTTGGGATTTCTGTCGTAATGGGTTTAGGGTCAAGGGTTTTGGGGGTTTAGGGTTCATACTGTCAGCTACGGCCCAGAGAATGTTTTGAACCTGGGTA
Organism: Symbiodinium pilosum; assembly: GCA_905231905.1. Classification (NCBI taxonomy): domain Eukaryota; class Dinophyceae; order Suessiales; family Symbiodiniaceae; genus Symbiodinium; species Symbiodinium pilosum. The sequence continues at coordinate 137,441 of CAJNIZ010046081.1, read as the reverse complement.
GGGCAAACCCAGGTCATGACCAGGCAACATCCTATATAGCGTATGCCAGTATTACAGATATCACTAGGGCTTCGCCATGTACCTTGCTAGCACAAGCCCTAGAAACCACCCTCGTCCCACTTTTCATTTCATTTTCCATTCCCAAGCTCAACTCAGCTTCCATTTCTCCATGTGAACTATAGTCTAAACTTCTTCAAGGGGGGTTCCATAGGGGATTACTATAGGGGTATTTAGGGAATACGAGGAGTTTAGACCATAACCCTTATAATCCCCCACATAACACTATATATAGCAGTTTCCATTTCATTCTCCATTTTCTTTTTCATTTGATTCTCCATTATTATGGGGGATACTAGGAGTTTGGACCATGGCTCATTTGCTTTCCCATCATGTCGGCTGTTTTGAAGGCTTGTGAGCTCCCAAGCACGTCATGGCAGCCCTCAGCTTTGAATGTAAAGCCCACCCTTAAGTAGATAGAGTAGGGGGTACATGGGGATCTTGTTAGAATATACCCAAAGCAATATTCTATCTACTGAAGGGGGACTGTAGCTTTGGGAAGTTTAGGGCTTTAGTTATTTTAGCCATGGAAAGTTTAGGGTTCAGTGTTAGATTTTGGGCTTGGGGTTCACCATGAAGCTGAGGCACAGGGTGAGGAACGTGCGAATGAATTCCCATCCCTTCAGAGGTATCCAACTCCCTTCTTGCTACTCTCTCCCTATCTTTGCATGTCATGGAGTAAGGTACAGAAACCAACGTAAGACCTCAACCGTTTTCTCGAACCCGGAAATACGTTATGAAGGTTTCCATTGAGCTTATACGGGCCTGTTTGAGAAATTCCCACATCAGCAGAATAATCATAAAGACGCGCAGCTGCGGAGATCAACAGCACATGCCGAGCCTATAGGGGGTTTTTCAGTCATGGGCCCCAAGTTTTGGGGCGACCATAATGCGAGAGAGCCTGGTGCTTGGGGTGCATGCACAAGAAATACAAAAAGCACCCATGCCTTGAACTCTTAATCCTACAGCCCCCCTTAGGTAGATAGATTATGGCGTTGGGTCTATAATAAGATCCCCATATACCTCATATTCCATCTACTTAAGGGCGACTATAAACCCTAGACCCCAAGCCCTAAATAGTAGCTTCCATTTTCTTTTCCATTATCCTAAACATTGGCACGCGAAAGCCAACTCTCCATGCAGGGATACTACGCCGGCAAGCTGCCGACCTACTGGGCCAGCTTGGACGAAGCGGGGAAGGCCTGCGACTAAACCCTACGTAGTAGTTTCCATTTTATTTTCCACTACCCCAATATACCCCAATATAGAACCCTAAACCTAGGGTTTCCTCACACAACAACAAACATCCAAACCCGCACACATCCCTTTCTCAGGGGCGGCAGTCTGCAGAGGGCCGCTGTTCAGGCTTTGCTGTTAGTCATGCATTCATTTTAGTGAGAGGTGTTTGTACCCAAGTCTATTCCAAAAAACTCTGTGCGAAAGCTTCAATATTAAAATTTAGTATAACATACTATAACATATGATGATGTACTATACTGTACTATAATGCACCATAATATACTATCATCTACTATAAGAGTGCCCATGAATTTGAGATGCTGCTCGAAGCCTACGCGCACCCTCAGGGGCCGAAAGATGGCGAATTGGTTAGCTGGACCTTTGACGAGGAGGTTGGCCCAGGACTCAGGGCTCATAGGGCTCAGAAGGTTTGGGACGCAGAGTTTCCGGGTTCAGGGTAAGGTTCTTTGTGTGGGGATGGTGGAAGGCTCCTTGCTTTGGGCTGGGATAGTTTGTAGACACGCGCATGTAGGCTCTGCTCAGCCACAGCGGGGTGATGTCTGCAAAGGCCTCCTCACCCAAACATGTACCAACAGGGCACACGCAGTCGGATTCTGACCTCTAGGTGGATGTTTCATGATTCGTCGCGAATTTTCGAATTCAGTCTCCTCATCGGGACGGCCCGCTGGGAGTTCAAACAAAAAATATGTCAATAGTGCACTCCGCTTAGAACTTCTATGTCGTGTTCTGGTGGAGGATTTCTGCGGGCTATTCTCAGAATTGTGCAAAGCGTGGGCACCTGTTGCCACACACCACCTCATCTTCTTGGCTACAACAAGGAAGATCAAGCTTGTCGAGCCCTACAGCCGCAAGCATATATGCCCACCATGAAATCATAAGGTAGTCGAGTCCACAATGTGTGGGAGAGAGAGAGAGGGAGAGAGAGGGAGAGAGTGTGAGTAGGGGAGGGGCCAATGATGGAGATCCACTGTCCTTGAAATATGCGTCAGCCCCAAGGCGGCAAGTGGCGTTCGGGAGCCTAAAGTGGGTTTGTAGATGCTTGGACCCGTGCGCGGCTAAGGGACGTAGCCCCAGCTCATCTCCTCGGAAGAGGCATAGCCAGAATAAGAAGAAGAGCGAGAGACAGAGAGAGAGAGAGAGAGAGAGGTAGAGAGAGGGAGAGAGAGAGAGCCAGACCACACCAGACCAGACTAGACCAGACAGAGAGACAGAGTTAGAGATCGGGTACCCCTCTTCTCCTCCCTGCAAGGTGCTCCGTGCACCGAAGAAGATAGGAGCTTTTGCAGCCCAGCTGCAGCTGACAGCTAGGTAGGACAGTACTGTAATGTTGAGGGGAAGGGTACATGTGAGGAATAGCGTAAGGCTTGTGACAGACAGAGCTGATGTGGGGCCTGTGGAAGGCACGGGCTGGCAGAGGGCCGAGCGCAATATGGAGCTCACGCAGACACTGCGGGATTTTTGGGGCAGTATGTGGCGTCTTCGACGGTGAGCTCATAGTGGGCGTTGGACATAGCGGGTGCTGCACGGTCTACTTCCGCAACTGTCACACCTGCCACTGAATATCTATCTTTTGCGATGGTCTTCCTCAATGTGCTACGTGAAGCTCTACAGCCGTTTCTCGTTCCTTCACTCCTACGCTGCACTGCCCCGGCCGGAAGCTCAGGTGGCTTTCTTCAACAATGCCAGCGCCGGCTGCGATGAATGCGTGCGTGGCCGAGAGGCACCGTTCGCCATTGGGTCTCCAAATAGCTCAGGGGCCAACAACAAAGCTTTCACGAATTAAGTCCCAATAATGGAGAATCACATGGAAACGACAGACATGGGGATCCCCTATATAACCTCCTTTGAGGAGTTTGGACTATAGCTCAGATGGGAGGCCTTGGAAACCCAAACTCCCTCCTCCGCATGATCCATGGGACAGTCTTGTTGATAGCCTAAACACCCCAGCTCCTGTGAAGATTGGGTGGGGCAGTGTCACAGTTGTTGCGTCCTCAGGTGTGGCAGTCGGTACAGAAGGAGGTGGGCGTTGGGCTTCGGGTTTCCCTTATCCCAGGGTTTGTGGTTTTCGGTTTCAGGGTTCAGGTTCAGGGTTTGAAGCTTGCGGTGCCCCAGTCTGGCTGAACATGGAGACCGGATAGAAAAAAGGGTTTGAAGGTTCCTGCCAGGTGGGTTCTATGTTGCTTGTTCTAAGTGGAGCAGCGAAGTGCCTGCGTTTGCAGGGTGTTGTTGGTCTTGGGGCTTAGGGTTCATGTAGAAGCACCCTAACCACATAGATTATGCCCTTGTAATCCTTGTTCCTCAACCCATAACCCCAAACCCAAACTACGTCACGGCCAGCAATGGCTGGACTCCCGAATATATTTATGTAACAAAGATCCTCCTTCCTTTCTGGGGTATTGTGGGCTAAGTTTAGGGTATGGCCATGTAAGTTGCAGATGGATTAAGTTGTCATAGCTGCGGACGTGAATTTCAGCTTGTTTATGTTACTTATTGTGGGTCAGTGGCGAATAAGGAAAAACTATGATCTTTCTAACCCCTACATGAGCTATAGTCTAAACTCCTAGCATCCCCCCGAATACCCCTATAGTAGTCCCCTATACCATTCCTATATAAAACCCCCTATAAGGAGTTTAGACTATAGCTCACATGACATATTCTCTGATTGCTTACTAACCTCCAGTAAGGTCAGGAGACCAGGCTCCCTTCTCAACCTTCTGAACTTGAATGGAAAGAGCCACAGTGGGAGCCATAGTTTAGGGTTGAGGGTTTAGGGTTTAGGGCAAAGTAATAGTCAAAGGAACGGCAACGGCAAAACTACCAGTGATTGGATATCAGTATCAGGGTGGTATACCTTTTGTTATTTATTGCCGTTGCGGCAGGAGCCATCACCAGTGTCAGGAGTTACGTCTGCACCACCTTTGATTGTTTTCATCGCCCTTCAGCACTTCTGGAAGCAATCCTGTGAACAATAGATTGGTTATGCACGAAGCCCTAGACCTCAAAGTCAAAACCTGAAACTTTGAATCCTACATTCTCCTAAACCTTAAACCATTCTGCTAAACCCTAGACATGTGACAAACTGTGGAGCAACGTGAGCCGAACAAGCATACAATCCCCACTAAGCACACCCGTTTTCTTGCCTGTAGCCCCATATGCCCGCACTCCTATATTTGAGAAATCCCATATCCTCCGGCCTTCAGTAACTGGGTAGGCCCCAAGGATATTTAAGATTTTCCCTAATGGCTTTAATAAGGGACCCTATATACTAATATTTTTCAAAGGGTTTCCGGGGCCAACCCAGGTCAAGCCTACCAGCAAAGCAAAGCCTAGACTTTGTCCAAATCCTGAACCTGGCGCCTTACACCGCTTGGACTAATATGGGCTTTTCCATAAACTGGGGGCCCTAATCTAGACCCCAATATTTTAAGATCCTTTCTATGGGGACCGACCCCTCATTTTCGGAAACCCTAACCGCTAGACCCCGCAGCAGTATACTCCCAGGTTTTGTTTCATTCTCGATTCTTCCCTTGAGCTCTCGATAACTATCGGGAGTAAACCCTAAACCCTAAATCTAAAAACTGGGCTTGGGTTTGCTCCGCTCTCTGTTGTCAGTGCCTCAAACCCTAAGCCCTAAAATGTAACAAAAACTAGCTAAGGCCCGTGCAACTGCGCACACCGCATAGATTGCGCGCCCGGCGTTACCAAAAAAACAATTAAGGTTCAAAGACTTTAAGTTTGTACCCTTAATGTTTGTACCCCTAAGTTTTGGGTCCCAAACATCCTTTTTCGGGGCCATATTCCATGGTTTAGGGACCCAAAACCCAAGGGTACAAACCCTAAGGGTCCAAAGGAAAACTCCCTGAAAGGTGCGCCTCACCCGGCAGCTGCGGGATCGACTCCGGCTCTACGCCTTTGACCAGCACCTTGCCCAATATGGGGGTTTCCCAAAATTAGGGGTACCTTTTTGGGGGGTCCCCATAATAAGGACTATAGTAAATTGGGGTCTATATTGGGGTACCCTAATTTTGGGAAACTACCATATAGTATAGTAGTTTCCATTTTATTTTCCATTATCCTTATACAACCCTAATCTATACCCTATTAAAAAATGGGGATTTGGGTTTCCCCGGTCTTATTCAAACGGGGTTTTAGGATGTAGGGTGGGGTTTTCAACTGATATGTAGCACCATCGGGTTTTGGGGGCACATGCTTCCAAGCGACAATGGAACCCGGAGCAGTCCCATGGTAACAGGACTGCCAAATGGCACGTGTAAGCGAGGTCTCGGCCCCCAGCCATACCCTCGTTTACGTGGAATGGGTTGCACATAGAGGACTCTGAAAAGGCCCAACAGGAAGCACCAGCCGCCGATTCCATCATCCCAACGAGCATGGAACCTGAAAAGACCCTCACAAAGAGACTGCCATTCTTGAAGAGAGCTCTTTGGGGTTCCACATTAGTTTGGGAAAGCTAGGATCTTGATTTTGCAGACTCGGAGGTGCCATTCTCGGAGACACATCAAACTCTGGTCACTCTGGTCACTCGGGAAGCCCTTGGGGCGGAGTGCTTTGGCAGTCTTTTCTGTGACAGTACTCTCAGATCATATGAAAAGCTTGGCTTGTGTTTTCATGGTACCGATACACAGCACAACTTTCCAATATCTTGCAGAAAGCAGTGTTTGAGGTTCGGGGAAAAGGACAGAATCAACGACAGGTGTAAAATGTCCGCACAAGAATTCCTCCACACCCATACAGCCATGATGACAGTTTATTTGCAACAGTTGTTCCGCTTTTCGCTCCTAAAGAACAGATCACACCTCCCTTCTTGAATGCCAGTCGGGAGAAACCTGGGAATTGGCAGACAATTGGCGTCCGCGGCCATGTGGTAGTTTCTGAATGTTCTCGGTTTTGATAAACAACCCCATTTCCTGGTCGATTCTCTTAACCAGTGCATCCCACGTTTATCTTTAGGATCCCTGAAAGGAGCCTCTTTTTAGAAGAGCGTTTGAGGTCCCGAAATGAACATGGGGAGCAGCTTGTTCCTGGCCGCCTGGCGCAGCCCCTGGTAGCGCCTCATCACAAAGAAATCAAACCAGGGTGCGCGAAGATTTCATGTGGGTAGTTGCCCCCATATAAGCCTCATACAAGCCTTACGTAAGAGTACTCACCTGGTAACTTGCACCTGGCATTTCCCGTAACAGGGGGCCCCCAGGAACAGGGTTTAAGGTAGTACAGGGTTCAACACGAGGTGTGGTTTCCGGAGGGATGCTGCGCATCCCTTAGACTTTGGGCTCCAAACCGCCGAGCAGCGCATTCGCATTGGATACCTCATGGCCGAGTGAAGCTTTGTCCTTGTGGGGCTTCATAGTGCTTTGGGGTTTATACTGGGGACCCCGATCTTGTAAAAGCGCTTATCATCTAGAATGTAAGATCCTGACTCACCAGGCAAGCTCTTGCTTCATGGCCGATCTAGACGACGCACTGTATTCAATAAGGAATTGTTGTTTTGCGCAGACCTTTCCAGAATTATGCAATTAAATTATACCGTTGTACCACACGTCCTGTCAATCTTGCTTAATGCCAAAGATGACCTGGACCCTGCAGAACCCCGTGTCTTTTGTTTTTGTAGGGAAGGGCATATACAACCCTCAATATCTGGGTTTTGCAGGATCGAGGTAGCCCCACACCTCAACACCACCAAGATGTACTACCCCCCGGGCACTGCGGCTCACCGAAAGAAGCGGCGGCGGGCGACTCTTTCTGGTTTAGGCTTTTGGCTTTTGTGTTTAGGGCTTTGGGTGTAAGATGTAGGGGATGGATGTTCGGAGGACCCACCCACCCCCACCCTGTAATAGTGGTATAATGGGAAGATAGGAGGACCCTAATAACATACTAATCTTTATTATCCCTTGTAGTCGCTATTACTGGGTGGGAGGTCCACCAAAGATATATGGCTCACAGGATCTGCAGGGTGGTATTGGGGAATATAGTGGATTCTGGGTCTCTTTGTGCGGGGTTTCGTGAGGTATGACATTGTGACCAATTTGACTTCTGTCAGCGTCACACAAGTCATCTCCCATTTGAGGACCATCATGTGTGTGTGGTGCGCGTGCAACTTGTCCTGTCTGAATCCACTCTTATTGGCCATGAACATTTGAGGTATGAAGCTCACCATCATCAATGCTGTAAGAAAGATATTGTGGTATTGTGCCTGGTTGTGTCAGAAGACACGCACCATGATTGGGTTTGCAACAACGTGACTGTCCCCCTGCTTGGAGTTTTGAGGCCCGGCCCACCCCTGGTTTCAACCAACATGAGGCTTTGTGATGAATCCTAGGGCCAAGGACCCCTCATTGGCAACTTGTGCAGAAGTCTGTGCTACTCTTTGGGGAAGGAGTCAAAAAACGCTCGCTCTCTGCTTGCCCGGAGGAACCCTGCCGTATTTTATGGAATGACAGCCCTCCCAAGGCCCAATCTTGCTGCTCTTGGTGAATTCTACAGGGTGGCTTAAAACACTGAATGAGGATGGCGACTGAAAGCCCAGAATATGGAAATGTTGCTGCTTCAGAAGCACGAACTCCCTGAAACCTTAAACCTTACTCAGTTAGTAGGGAATAAGGGGAATCATATTCCCTCATTTCCTGCTAACCACCAGCAAGCTTAAGTGCGAAGCGTTTAACTTCAAACTCAAGCCCAGCTGTGCGACGCGCTGAACCGAAGCTTCTTGGACACGTCTACAGGGAAGGAGCGCTCAAGACAATGTGTTCAGTCTGATTCGGTCCTAGTACATTCAGAAGTTTCTCAATAGGTAAATCCACTATCTCAGGCCGAGGCACTACAAATACACTTGGGGTTCATGCAATCTCAAAAACCATTCCTATTGAGCATGCAGCGGCATGTTGAATTTGCCGTTGCAAGGGCCTACGATTCGATGAGTTGAATGTGGGTCGACAGAGTATTCTTATTCTTTGTGGCAGTTCAGAACAAGCATAGCCCATAGTACATGCTCTAATAAACTCCCATGTCCTCTATGTAACCGCATAAGAAGTACCGACTGTAGCTTTCATCCAGGTGATGCACAAGATGAGTGAGCACTTCAACAAGGACAGCATCCTAGAGGTCAGCCGCAGAGAGTTTAGGGTTTAAGGGTTTAGGGTTTAAGCGTTTAGGGTTTAAGGGCTTAGGGTTTAGGGTTTGGGGTTTAAGGGTTTAGGGTTTAAGGGTTTAGGGTTTAAGGGCTTAGGGTTTAAGGGTTTAGGGTTTGGGGTTTAGGGCGGGCCCATGGAGCCCAGGCTTCGGGTGTATGGGAAACTTGGTTGCTGTTAAGGTCTTTAAATCAGATCGCTACGGAAGGAAACGCTACTCTTCACTATATACCCATGTTACGGTAACCCTGAACCCTACATAACCCATATTATGGTAACTTAACGTATCTTCCTTAAACAGCAACCCTGGAAATGCTCGGGAATAAGTGAATACAATACCTACATAATCCCTGCATGAAATATTCCCTCCTACTAACCGCCGGGAAGGTAGGTGAGAGTCTTAGAATGGCAAGAAGGCTCACAGGATTTTAGTTACAAGCAAGGTGTTTTGAACATGATGGCTGGCTGGGAAGGTACGTGAGAGTCTTAGAATGGCAAGAAGGCTCACAGGATTTTAGTTACAAGCAAGGTGTTTTGAACATGATGGCTGGCTGTCGCATGAGGTTGGCATAAGCGCAGGTCATCAACGACCTGCTAGAGGAAGAGGACGAAGAGGGAGACGACTCCGCGCAAGAAGAGCTCTAGTGAGAGACTTAGGTGCCAGCAGTTTAGCGTTTGGAGGTTTAGCCTGGAGTTGCCCAAGGTACCAGATTGCGGACTGATAACCCATGTCTCAATTTAGGGTTCTATTGGGGTTATGGGGAGAATGGAAAAGAAAATGGAAACTACTATACTGGGTTATGTAGGGCTTAGGGTTTATCTGACATGCCTTGATTTGGCTGCGCCTCTGTTCCAGGTAGCCGCCCTGCCGAAAATGTGGGAGAATTTCACTTTTGCTGCAATGAAGCAGTACATAATGTAGACCTGTGATGAATAAGCCACCTCCTTTTAAGGGCCTCAGTATTAGGAATTAATCAGGGGTCTACATAACAGTACACTTACCTAAAGCGTTTAGCATCCGCGCCGGAATCATGAGGTCCTGTTGTTTTATATAGGCTCCCGACCTGCGCACGAATCGTTGGGATCTGGCGATTATCAATGTGAGAGCATGAAGCCAAAGTTGAGAGTTGCGACCTTTTGTGTAACTTGAAGCAAGTAGGCTCTTGAAACCTTGATGTAGGCCCAAACCTCCACAGACAGCAATGATGTGAATTATCACAAGCTGCATGGCAACATCCTGGACCGCAATTCCTCCTAGGGTAACATAACGCAATATTGGGGTAATATAGGGTAGTATAGGGATAATGGAAAAGAACATGGAAACTACTAGAAGGGGGCACCGTTCTTCTGAAGGTTCCGCCAACAAGAACTCCAACTTAGCTCGCATGTAGGCGGGCCGTCTTTTGGTGACAGTTGCCTTCCTGATTTTCGCTGACGCCTGCTGATAGCCTCGCCGTAATCACTTTGCTTCATTATTCCTGTGTTGCAGCCATCATCTTCGGGATGAGTGTTTCCGTGACTCTGCGAAGGCTGTAGGGCGATAACCTACGATCATGATGGGCTGCTTGCCTTATCAGAGAGCGGCCCCCAAATTCACACATGCCTATGCCGCGTAATTTGCTACCACCCTTGGGAAAGTACTGCCAGGTAAGATGATGCAGAGATTGTTTGTTAGGGCCCGCAGCAAGAAAGCGGGCTTCTTACACATGTCTAGTAGCCTAGCAGTCCTCTTTAGGCTCAGGACCCAGACCTTGGTCTTGAGATTTGGATGGCGGATTTGTCGTGATGCTTATGTTGTGCGTGGCTGTGGCCATTGCGTCCCAGCATGTACAACACGCTTAACGCGAGCGTTTTTTTTTAGTAGGTGGTATAGAATCTTAGGGAAGTCCGTCCCTCTGAGATCTTGAAGAATTTGCACCCGTTTCTTGTACAGAGGTCTTGTTGATGTTGCAGAGCTGGGAGGACTTTATGCTACCTGCCTCCAAAGCTTCGCAAGGTTTAGGGGACTTAGGATCAGGCATTTAGCATCAACAGTAGAGTAGAATAGGTCTATGGTGTAGGGTTTAGGAAGCTGTGCCACACAAGCCGACTGCAGTTTGATGCGCCGTTGAGCTGTTCTGGCGGGGTTCCCAACGGCGAATGGGCCCTGCAACAATTTTGGGTTTGTTGTTAAAATCAGGGGTGCCATTTAAGAGGTTATGGGGGATGTATAGGGTTTAGGGTCTCCCAAAATTAGGGCTCCAATTGTTTGTATTTTTGGGTCTATATTGGGGCCGCCCTGTTGTAACTGCCACACTTCTGTACATCCGATTGGGAGTGAATAGTTTTTGACAAGCGCCTTAAATTAAGGATTCTGCAAGAGAGAGCTTGATTCTTGGCCTATTCCTTGGACCCCTGCCCTTTGCAGCATCACCCCATTGTACATACCAGCCCTGTGCCAAAGCTTAAAAGGGTGGCTTGTTGCAGGAAGTTGCAGAGTTTTGACATGTTATGACAGTATGTAGGCTACTGAGCATGTGTTTGTCATCCACGCTGTTCATTCTACAAGGGTAACTGTTACAATCATAGGCGACGTGGTGGTCATTGTTATCGGTTTGATTTTACGCAAAGGCGTGCGCATGGGCCCTCCTATGTAGTACCGGACATATCATGGGAATTTCGCAAAACGACCCCCTAAACCCTGAGCCCAAAACCCAAAACCCTGAGCTCTAAACCCTAAGCCCTAAACCCTACATCCACAGAATTTCAAGTGAGCTAGGCCGCCAGAAGGCACCCCGTGTTTTGAGAGATCCGCATCTAGCTTGGCTCAGAACTCCGCACCTGTGCGTTAGTAACAGTGGCAACCATGCGGGGGCCATAATGGATTTATGCACCTGCTTCAGCAAGGACTCGGATGGAGATCCCAAATCCCCATGTATCCCCCAACAATAACCTCCTCAGTTAAGGAAGAGACCTGACACAGTATTAGGTACCCTAGTATCCGGCCGTGACAATGACAGAATGATGGAGAAAACATATCAGGGACATCGCGTCTCTGTGATCTTGCTTGGTAGACTTAACCTCGAGAAGCGTATCTTGATTTGTTCATTGCCGGAGTCAGGGACCCCTGTTTACATGCAGAGTTGTAGAGGAATCCCATATTTGTTTTTGTGGTCTGCAATTCGCCTGTGAATCATCAATAGAGCTTCTTGCCACGGAACTGCTCGTCGTTTGTGAGGCTGAGCTTTGGCTGCTCGGACAAGGGATTGCAACCTAAACCCTAAACCCCTAAACCCTAAACCCTAAACCCTGGATTGCCGCCTGGCTCAGCTGAGCAGGGCACCGACTGACCCTGGAACAAGTGCGGATCTCATGCCACAAGCTACACTAGTAATGTAGACCCATGATTAATAACCCCCCTCTTGTTAAGGGACTTCATATTAAGTTTCTTATCATAGTATTAAGGAGGGGGGATTATTGATAAGGAGTCTACATTATCCGTGTCAAGACGTTGCTGCAATTTGAAGTCAGAGTTCCTAGACATGAGAGCTCCACAAGCAACGGCCCACAATAAGACTACCAAAGGGTAGCGAAGAAAGGACCACAACGTCCGCGTGCTCACATCTTCTGAGTGATTCTACCCTTCTTTTGGCCATGGTTTTTTGCACGCCGTTCTGTCGGCTATCTGTCGTGTCCTCGGATTTGCAGGGTTTTTTGTTCAGCGGCATGCTTCAAATAGGGGTGCTATTGCAAGAACTTGTTCAGCACTTTGAAAGCTCCATACTCACTATTACTACTATCATCATTACTTCTATCATCAGTACTATTATTGCTACCACTATTATTAGTTTTGCCGAGAATTTGAAGGCTCTGAGGGCTGGAGAGCAAGTATTTTCAGGGCTACTGCTGGAGGGGTTATGCACAAGTACCGCGTTCTCCCAGGCTCACTGTTTAGGGGCCGTGCTTGCAGTCGCAACAAGAGCCTTAAACCCTTTGTAACAAACCCTGGTCACAAAATCTATTTGTTCAAAGGTAAGATGCAGAGTGAGGCATCTTTGGGTAAGCAATGTTTACTGTACTCCATATCTGGAACGGCCCAGAATCGCTGAACCCTAAAGTGGGATAGCGAAGTTCACCGAAATTCCTCAAGAATGCCCTCAACATCTTCGCGCCGGCTGAGGACAATAAGCTGGAGAATGTTGTGAGGCATTTCCCTGGCACGGAGATACTCGGCAGTAGCAGATTAGGGTTTGGAGCTTAGAAAAGATGATTAGGCTGCTAGTGGCTGAGTTGGTGAGCTTTTATAATCTTACCTTTAAAAAACGTATAGCTCGTTTGCGCCAGGGATCTCAGCAGCTAGGGTTTTTGATCGCTGGATTTTTTTCCCCTGCCTTCATCTTCCTTCTGATACTTGTAGCAAACACCTGAGCTACCTACCCGCCAAGATTCAATGTCTCTTCCAAGATATTCGCGCAACTACGGCGCAAGTTTAACTTTGCGCAGTGGGTGGGGTTTGTGCAAAATTGGTTAGGGGGATGGAGCCGTGATGCGGAAGTCGTTGGTAATACCAGAAGTACTGCAACATCAGGTCATACTCAGTCATCATGTACAGGCCTGAACAGTCAGGCAGAACATCCCATTGTGACCCTTGTCCTTCCGACCCTTGTACAGTCGTGTGTACAGTCGTATGTCGTATGCTTGGTTGCTGTTAAGGAACTTAAATTAGGTAACTATATTGGGGGGGAACCCTATTTTTTACTGTATATACCCATTATGTTAACAATAGGCTGAAAGCCTGCTTCAATTTGTTCCGCGCCGTGGGGACCAGGCATGCGGCCAAGATCCATGTTGGAGCAAATGCGGGTCCTTCGTGCTCATGTTGGCCTGGATGATAACGCCAGTGTTTCAGCGTATGCATTTGCGAGCGTTCACTCTGGTCCAGGTGGTATCGTCCATGATCGAGCGTTTGAGGTTGAGAGAGCATCCGCGCCGGCCCAAAATAGAAAAGTCTTCGTTTGAGCGTATACGTTTCACCTGGGCGTCCATGCTGCTCCATACATAGAACGGACGATGATTGAACATACGCGGTTGGGGGAACATCCACGCTGGCCCAGACAACAACATGCAATCGCCTGAGCAATGAGTACTGGCCCAGGTAATAGCGTCAATGTTGGAGCGTGAGGGGCTGGCCGGATTACAAAGTCCATGTCCGAGTGTACCGAGTGCTTTCTCTCAACAGAATCCACTACGCGAACATCCCTGTCAATCCCTACGGCCCCCAGTCCCAATTACCTAAATATTAGGTTACTGGGCTATGCAACTATAGGGTAAATAGAACCTAGAACCCATCATTTAGGTAACTGGAGCCCTAGGGAATTATTGTATTGCAAAAACAAGAGGATTCCGCCTCAGCACGGTGCTGATTTCAGGATGGTCCATCCTTCCCTGTAGCAGGCAGGTGTACGGTTTAGGTTTAATAGTGTTCTTACTACTATTAGTACTGTTCTGATTATTATTAGTATTTCTACTATCTATTCTCACTATACGAGCCAAAAAACGCTTCCGTTTCAGCAAAGTCCCTGATCTCCTGTGTCTGCCAATATGTTTGGCACTTCAGTAAGAACCCCAAAGCGCTGACTTTCAAAAAGCTGGGCCGACTGCTCCCCACGGAGCGTATGAATTTGAGCCAGGGCTAAGGAGCTTCCGCTTCGAACGGTTGGGCGGCGCAGGGAGGTCCGGAGAAGGCTTCCCCACAGAACCTCAGATCCCCAAAAGACCTAGTAAGCTCATGCTTTCCACAGCGTTATTGGGGGTTTAGGATTTACTGAGATGCCATTTTCTTTGCTGAGATTGCTGAGAGCCTGGCTACATGAAAAACGGTGCCCTCATGCATGATATTAGGGTCCTCTTGTATTCCTAGTATACCACTGTTACGGGGGGGGGTTCTACCTAAGGTCTAGGGTAGATAATGACACTTCCTTAACGTAGTGGTTTAAACACCCTACACCCTAAACCCTTACCAGCAACCCGGCAAGCCCGAGAAAGCGGGACGGCAATAAACCTTAAACCCTAAACCTTGGGAGGCCCTAGAACCTGCTGCCGGACCTGCCCAAGCCTTTGCGCCACCATGCATTATAAGTACTCCCAAGCCTTGTAACTTACTGAGAGTTACCCGGGAGTAATAGGATATAATCCCCACAAAACATTCCCTTATTCTCTGCTTACCACCCGTAAGATAAGGCCGCCAGACGGCAAGTCCTCAACCCCGGCTTGGCACATCCCAGCGGTGCTTGCATACACCAATATTGAGCGACAGTGCTCCAGAATTCCTGTTTCAGTGGTTGCATCATTTTGTACTGCGACTGCAGTGGAACCAACTCCCCCACGCCTACGCCAGAAAACATTGCCCGGTCATGATATCAGGACATCTTTTGAAAACTCCAAATCGTCATGGGTTTAATGAAGAGGACATAGGCATTCGTCGAGAGGTGTTCCTCCCGATGTTTTTGTGCATTTCGGCAAAGGCTGTAAGATAAGATGTTTAGAGGAAACCATCCGTCGCTACACATCCATAGACCATACAAGCTGTAGTCTAAACTCCTAGTATATCCGTTCATAACCCCTATAGTACTCCCCTACATAGTCCCCATATAGCACCCTTCTGGGAGCTTAGACCCTAACCCTAAACCTTAGATATCCCTATATTACCCTATATAATCCCCCATATGACCCCCCTTAAGGACCTTTTCCCTGTAGCTCTTGTTTTGGCAAGCTCAACTTGGACACTGAGGAGGCGCATCACGCGTGATGAGGATGGCCTTTCTGATGAGTTCAGGCCGTTTGCGAGTTTTTGATGCTCTATTGCTACCATTGACTATTATTAGTATGACTAATGATCATACTATTTTTGCCTGTTACTGCTAGGCTGTTTGGGAGTTTTTTGATTGCTCTATTTCTACTATTAACCACTAGTTTTATTCTTATTGCTAATAACAATACTATTATTATCTATTATTGCTAGGCTGTTTGTGGGTTTTTGATTGCTCCAGGGGTTCAAGGACGTTACTCGCATCATTAATTAGCAGTTGTTGTATCAGTGGTAGCAGCAGCACTGTTGTTGTTGTTGTTGTTGTGGTTGTGGTTGTGGTTGTTGTTGTTGTTGTTGGTTGTTGGTTGTTGGTTGTTGGTTGTTGGTTGTTGGTTGTGGTTGTGGTTGTGGTTGTGGTTGTTGTTGTTGTTGTTGCTGCTGCTGCTGCTCCTGCTGTTGTTGTTGTGGTTGTGGTTGTGGTTGGTGGTTGTTGGTTGTTGGTTGTTGGTTGTTGGTTGTTGGTTGTTGGTTGTTGGTTGTTGGTTGTGGTTGTGGTTGTGGTTGTGGTTGTGGTTGTTGTTGTTGTTGTGGTTGTTGTTGTGGTTGTTGTCGTTGTTGTTGTTGTTGTTGTTGTTCGTGGTGGTGGTGGAGGAGTGTAAGTTGTCAGCTGTTAGGAGGTTAAGGCGTTTAGGGTGGTTTAGTTTTCGGGTCACGGTATGGAGGGCTCAGTTTGGGCCTGGGATTGATGGGTCGGTGGTTCAGGTTGGGGTTGAGGCCTGGCTTTCCCTTTCAGCTTCACATGAACTACGGACAAGATTGGGGTTACTAAGTGACCATTAAGGGCAGACATAGGGCGTCCCTTTGTGTTTAGCATACTTCCCAACATATGCCCTAATAAGGAACCCATGTCCATGAATGTCCGGGAAATATTGACGGTAGCTCTTCTGGTAATTTCCCATAACAAGGGTACCCGAATATAGACCCCTAAATTCTAAAGTACTTATTATTGGGACCCCCCTAAAATGGTACCCCATTCTTTTGGCAAATTCCCATATGACCAAGCGATCGCCTAAGCCCCCAGGCGAAAGGTCTCGAAGTTCTGATGGGTGAGTCCTCCCCACCCACGATGGCTCTTGCGTAGCAGAGTAATGTAGACCCATGATTAACAAACCACTCCTTTTAAGGGCCTCAATATTAGGATCCCTTTTATAATCCCTATTAAGGGGAGGGCGTTTATTAATCAGGGGTTTGCATTTTGCATTTCAAGGGTTGGGGCTGCAGTTTGGGAGTCGTCACGGTCTCTGTTGCTGTAACATGGGCACCAGGCTTTCCTGCGCATATGTGGCAGGCAGGAGGCGCAGACTCAAAGCACAAAGAAGATATTATAATACACGACAAAATACCACAATATGTGATATTAGTATATGCTACAATAAATTACAATATACTACCATGCACTGTGTAGGGCACAGCTCTGTTTCAGCGCGGAGTTCTGGAAGAAAGGCTGGGAAACTCATGTCAAAGCTGACCTTGCCATCGCGAGATCCTGACCTCCCCTCTGCTACAAACTATGTGCGACTTTCAGCTTTGGTTAAGTGAAACTGCTGGCCTCAACAGCAGAGAAGCTGCATGCCAGGTGGTTGATGGACAACTTAGCGTCTGTTCACATGAGCGAGGTTACAAAGCTCAAAAAGGCGAGATCTCTTCACTCTTTTGGCATATCTCTTTGGTTCAGTTTTGAGGGAAAATGCCTGGGTGGGACAAGGTAACCCTAAATCTCTCTACCAGAAGAACACTCCCACATTAACAGCATGGTCACCGTCCAATGTCAGCAAATCTGGGAGGATCAGTTTCGGGGAAGTGTTACTTTTTCAGGCGGGTGCCCGTTTTGGAGTCCTGTAGAGTTCAAAGCCCATTACCCGTACGTGAACCCAACATGATGCAGTGGTTCATTCATACGTGACTACCTAGCGTCCTGTAAATGACTTGGCTAAAATACTGAACCCCAAACCCGAAACCCTCAACCGATTGGGAATCTCATAGATTGTGGGCTATGGAGTGCTGTAGAGTAACAGGAAGAAAGAATGGGACGGCCCGCCTGAGAACCCTTTTCTGCGCTTCTTAAGCTTGGGCTACACGTTTAGGGTTTAGGGTTTGCGCTGCCCAGGAATAGTGGTACAACAGGTCATCACTAGTACCCAGATAAAGGATCCAAAAAATGGGACCACCCCAATATGAACCCATTACTACATTGGGGAAACTAGGGGATTATAAGGGGGCTCCATTTTTTGAATCCCTAAACCCTAAACCCAAAATTCCCCTATATAACCCCTCTAAAGCCCTTTTGAGGGGGTTGCATTTTTTTTGCATCCTTTAGGTGGTCTGGGTAGTGGGTGGGGGCCAGACAAAAAGGCGTCTTCTCAGCGGGTTGAATTGTTGACAATCGCAGGGAAGACATTTGACTGCAGTATTTGGACACATGAGCCATAGTCTAAACTCCTTAAAGGGGGGATATATAGGGGATTATATAGGGGAGTACTATAGGGGTTATTAAGGGGGATACTAGGAGTTTAGACTATGGCTCACATGCTTTCGTCAAAGGCTCGCATCTCGCTAATTCGATTTTTCAATCGCAAAGATGCGGACTACTGGTTGGAAATTCTGAAGGTGTCCCGCCTACTCAGGGCCTACTCTCTCTAGAAACAAGTAGCATAGGGCTGGGAGGTCATTTCTCATGTGACTGCTCAGACAACAACCAAACGGAAACCCGAAATCGGTTTTCCCTCGAACCCCAGTTTGGGCCGCCCATAGTTGAGAACTCCCGTTTCTCCCAAGCAGAGAAGACCCTACAGGAGCCATAGTCTATAAAGAGGCGTTATATCGGGGATATTAAGGGGATACTAGGAGTTTAGACCCTAAACCCTAAACCCTTGAGTTATTAAGGGGGATACTGGAGTTTAGACCCTCAACCCTTAACCCCTAGGGGGATAGTAGGAGTTTTGACTATGGCTCACAGGAACTTCTGCTTTTGCAGCAGCGGCAGCAAAATCAGAGGTCCGGTGAAGATGAGGCGGGGAGGGCGGTTTAGGATTTAGAGCTTGGGGGTTAGAGGTTTTGGGTTTACCTAAACCCCAAAAGTATGTAAAATAATAGCCCTAAACCATTAAAAACAGCCCAAAAGGCTATTATTTTACATACGTTAGGGGTCCAGGTAGGGGTTTAGGGCTGAGGCTTCGGGCTTTAGATTTAGTGCGAGGCCTGGCCTAAGAGGTCACAGAATTGAATAGAAGAGGAGAAGATGTGTATGGGTTAGGAGACCCCCCACCCTGTAATAGTGGCATAATAGGAATATAAGAGGACCCTAATATATTCCTTATTATCCATAATAGTCACTATTACTGGGTGGGGGGTCCACCTAATGTATAGGTTAAATCTTTGGGCAGTTTTGGTCTTGGGAATCGGAGTTGGGCCGACTTCAGAACCACGTGATGTTGGCGTGACCGTAACCTCAACATAAACCCTGTAAAGCAGAAACACAAAAAATGTTGCGGAGCGACCGGAATAGTAATAATCGGCAAAACTAAGTAAAAGTAATTGCGCCAGTAATATTAGTAGTGACAATAGTATCAAGAATATGGCCCGAATATATATCTTACTCCATCATATTAAAGGGCTCCCCCGCCCTTAACGTATATACTCCGGACCGTATTTGATATTAGGGAGGGGTATTCCTACTGAAATCTAATTAACATCCTGCAAAATTCGATTAAACCGAACAAAAAAAACGATTATATGGAATCAACATCGTAATGCAATCATACTAAAACCACTGAAAATCAAAGTAAAAAAGCAATTGACATGTAACGAAAGTCAAAATGCAGCCATGTTAAAATCAATTCGAAAAAGCAATCAAGCCTATTAACATCTATTTAACATTGATTGACAACCAAATTGAAATCTAATTATCGCCTAAAAACGATTGAGTTTTACATAATTTCTAATTACAGACTAATGCAAACCGACTTAAACATCGCAATCAAACCAATTAAAATCGCATTCAGATTCTATATGCATTGCTTCATAAACAATCATTGAAACACCATCCAAGTCTAAGAAATCAAGGAGATCCCGAATCACAAAGAGTCGTGATTGGGACCCCCCTAGATCAGAGGATCCGAGCCGTAACTAACTTTAGTCTTGGCCCCATGTAAAGAAATCCTGGGACGGATTTCAGAATTCAGAATTCTGGGGAACCGTGCTGTATACTAGGGGGGTTTAATATCAGGGGGAAGGGATTAGTAATAATTGTATTAATAGTATAGCGGTTAGTAGCCCATCAAGGGTATTAGTAGCAAGTCAAAATAGTAACAATGGTGCTAAAAGTAACAATAGTCAGTAACAATAGAAATTTAATAACAGTACGCATAGTAATGATAGGACTCTTGTCTTTGCTGTGGAGATAGATGTGAGGTCCTGATTTCAGTGGTGTAGCTGGATGGAGGTTAGCCACGGCGCATACCTCAAATCACAGCAAGGACCCTTGCAAAATCAGTACATTTGCTTAAAGGAACTCTTATACAGTCCCAGGTATATGCCATATCTAAGGCACATGTAGCCATGTGACCCGAAAGCCGTAAACCCTACAACCTAGCCCCTAAACCCTTAGCCCTAAACCTTGGGAGGGCCAGGGTATGGGGACCCAGTGCCGAGGTCTTGTTGGAGGGCGGTGCGCGCCAGGTTGCATTGGCAGAGGCCTGGGCCTGGCTTCGGGATGAAGGTTTGGGGTTTAGGGGTTAGTAGGTAATGAAGGAACATTTTCATTATCTGGAGACTGTACTCCTTTGTTCCCTACTGAGAACCAGTAAGGTTTAGCTGAAAGGGGCGGCCACAAAAGAATAAAAGGCCTCATAACACCACAGCCGATTTTGTTTAAAGTCCAAGACTCCAAGATACTTGGTTAAGTTCAGCTTGCCTGAGAGAAGGTTGAGGAAGGCTCGCCTCCCTGATACTTCCATGGGCTTTCTGGGCATTGTGTCTAGTAAGCTTCGTAGAAGCCGCAGACATCCCGTGTTCAAGTCCACATCCTTGAAAACACCCCCCTGTGCGTGACAACATAATATCTTGAGCCGAATCCAATCTTCGTCAGTACCATCAGGCGGCTCAATGTTGTTGGAAGTGCTGCATGTGCTTGCGGGCTCGGGGTTTTATGCCACGAGAAGGTTGCCGCCGAGCATCAGCAGCAGCAGCAGCAGGAAAGTTCAAGCAAGCGGGACAAGTGTGATGCTTGCGGATTCTTAGTTGACATTGGACATGGGCATGGGGCGAGATGCCATAAGACCGTGCCCGGCTTGATGTAGTAGCTCAAATCCACCTGAACAAGTAGCAGTAATAATAGAAATAATACAAATATTTCTAATAATCGTAATAAAAGTAATACAAGTAATAGTAATAGTAGTAGTAATCATACTATTAATAGTAATAATAGTGAAATAGTAATGTTCGTAATTAAAATTACTGTATAACGATAATAATTCCAATAATACACCTTGACCGGCCCATTCAGTCCTGTGGCCAAGTGCTGAGCAGGAGGAACTCCCAAGCCCATCATATAGGGATAACGGAAAATTCATGGAAACTACCATTTAGGGCTTAGGGTGTGCTAAGATTATATAGGGGTCATGAAAAGAAAATGCAAACTACCACCATATATAGTATATTGGGGCTATATAGGGAGAATGGAAAACAAAATGCAAACTGCTATATAGTAAGTATATTGGGGTTCTAGAGTGATACTAGGTAATGGAAAAGAGCATGGAAACTACTACACGGCTTCCCGTTGGAACCCTTCAGTACTAAAAGTCTGTAGCTCTGCAGCATGCACCGACGTCTGTCCCTCTTAGCCAGGCTGATCGGCAGGCACAGCAGGCAGAGGCCGTAGCCTCAGCAAAATGTGTAGTCCCCCTTAAAGTAGATTGAATATGGCTTTCGGTAGATATAACAAGATCCCCATATACCCCATATTCTATCGACTTAAGCGCCTAAAGGGGAATATAGGGTTGCAGCCGTCCCTCTGTACATGATTGTACCCGAAACCCTAAATTAAACCCTAGACCCAAATAGAGACAAAACAACTGCAATCCTTGCTATCGGACCCCCCGGAAAGGTACCCCTAATTTTGGGAAGCCCTCAATCCTAAACCCTATATATATCCCCTAAGACTCCTTGAAGGTACTATTGACCTTGTTTTGGGAAACCCCCAGATCTTGCCAGGTTACGAGCTTCTACATGCAATTTTCTGCGTTTGCAGGCATGAGGGTAGCCAAACACTGACTACCTACGCGTGAGGCTGTGAAAACCTGGATAGTCCATAGGCCCTACACCCCGAAACCCTAATGCAGGCAAAAGCTTGAAATTTATAGTCCCCCTTAAGTAGATAGAATATGGGGTATATGGGGATCTTATTATCATATACCCAAAGACATATTCTATCTACCTAAAGGGGGACTCTAAACCCGTGTCTGCTGAGGCAGTGCTCAGTGAGACTGCGACGTCGCCGCAAAGACCAACAGCTGCCACGGACCCAGAAAACGGTGCCCAGAGGACCAAGGAACTTCTGCGGCAGTGATGTAAGAGTTCTCAAAATCATCTTGCATAATCTTTATTAGGGGCCCCAAAAATCCTCTAGTGATCCGTGCATGCTCCTAAAGTCCCCCATGGGCCTCTAGGGTTCGCGGCAAAAGGGCTATGGGCTCTAGATTTGTGCCTGGATGGGGTACATCCCGAAGAGGGACAGGCCAGAGCGGAATTTCGGGGATGCGATGATCTAGAGCTTAGGGTTGAGGGTTAATTCGGTGATTAGTCTTTAAATTAGTCGCACTGCTCGAGTTTTGGTGCTTTCAGGATCTGGGATAAAGAAAGGAAGGTGTGTACTCTCTACTCAGGGGTCCACTTAAATAGTTTTGAATGCGCAAGAGACCGCATGATGGGGACTGCCAAAGAATGTCCGCGATGTTTGGCAATCAAGATACGGTATTGGAGGTCTAGGTGTTTCGGGTAACCTCTACCCATAAATCCAAATCCTAATGAACCTTGATGGGCAACCATCCTGTAATCCTCACGCTTTGGCAGGGTTTAGGCTTGAGGATTGGATTGTATGAGAGTCAGAGCTTGCAGACTGGCGCCGGGGCTATGGCAAACTGTCTTGTTGCCGCAGGCCATAGCCCTGGCTTCGCCAAGAACCGGACACCAGTGCCCCGACCTGCGTCATTGGACCTCCGTTTCTCCAAGTGGCCCTGCCGGACCACACTCCGAAACCAAGCCAAAATTCACATGCGCTTTGGAAAAGGAACCCCACGGTGCGGATGGATTTCGAAGAATTCGCGGAACCCCCCAAAAGGCATCATGAGCACAAAGGTGTTTGAAAACTAGCCCGGAGGCCCATCGGCACATTTTTAAGGTTTGAGAGGGAGATTGGAGAAATGAGGTCCCAATGATGCTGATGATGCTGGCCCCCTGCGCCAGCATCATCAGCGTTTTTTGGAGGCTCGTTTCTCCATGAGGGGGTGCGAGGGATTGGGGGCGGGGACCGCTCCGCAACTCTTTTTCACATTCCTGGCGTTGCCCGCCGCTGGGCGTTAAGTTGAGTTACTGCAAGAAGGGAACCTTATTATTCCTCATATAGTCATATAATAGTAACTGAATGACGTCTTGCAACAGCAGCCCAACAAAGCCAGGGGTATCGTCTTTAGGAATAACCCAGGGCGTTGCCCAATAGTCTCAGAAACAAAGTTCCGCCCCTTGTTCAGGGACCCCGCGAAAAGTGGCTCACAACTTTGAGAAAGCTGCAGTTGAGGTCAAGGCTATGAAGGGGCAGATCTCCAAAACCGTGCACCGGTAGAGGTGAAGTAGAATGAAGATTGCATGTGAACTGAGTGTATGCGGAAAACATGGGATATTTGACCCCGAGCCCGAAACCGTCTACTGTAGGGGTCCGCGGTTATTACGTTGTTCAAGTCTTTCCGGGCGCTACTTTTCGCCAGGTTGAGTATGTACCGGCAGGCTGGTCGACAACCCCCCAAATCCTTAAGAGTAAGCTCTAAACAGTTTGAACAGGAGCTCCTTTTGAAGTAAGGCTAGGGTTGTAAACCCAGCATCCCTAAACCTGGAGAAGCCTCATCAAGAAACCATGAACTTCTTGCGCTTCACACCCCAAATCCTGAACCCTGAGGGTTAAGGGTTTAGAGTTGGACACTGGGCCTGTGTAAATCCTAAACTGTTTCAAGCGAGCAAGGACTTCCTGGCTGTTGGCATGGGCTGGAGGGATGGCTCCTTATAGCCTCCCCTACACCATCCCCAACAATGTTGCAGCTTCCATTTTCGCAATTCCTCCACCCCGAACCCTCAACCCGACATGATAACTACCATTCTTGTGCATGGCTCTCTTTCCATCTCCCGGGTTGCGGTTAAGGAGCTGAATTTAAGTTACGGCAGTTAACGCGGAAACCCATTATCCAACACACCCATCATGTGGTAACCTAATTTAACTTCCTTAACAGCAGCCCAGTCTACCATAAAGTTCCTCCAATCAGTGCTTCGGCAGTCGGAGAAGTCCCCTGCCTTTTTAAAGATATTCCTTGCAAGCAGTCAGCAAGACGGAAACCCAGGCGCAAAATATCAGCTTGTCACATCGGCTGGTTTCCGTGTCTGAGAAAGAAGAGGAGGCCAGCAAAAGGGTTTTGGGCTTATAGTCCCCCTTCAGCAGATAGAATATGGCTTTGGGTATGTTATAATAAGATCCCCATATACCCCATACTCTATCTACTTAAGGGGGACTACAGGGTTGTGGGGTTTAGGCTTATGGGGCTTCATGTAGACGTTGTAGAGACATGTATGCGCCTGTATTGGCATATAAATATAAAGAGTCTGGGGAATACAGGGTTTGGGGTTTAGAGCTTCTTCACTTGAAAAGTTTCTGCTGTAACAGGTTCGATCTAGCTTGTGGGAGAGAGGGCTTGGGGATTTACAGCTTAGGAGGGTCAAGGGGCGTTAGGGTGTAGGAGGGTTTGGGGTATCTTACTGTACTAAACCCTAAACCCTAGGACCACACAGTTGTGGCTTAGGAGGGATTGGGGCTTAGGAAGCTTTAGGGGACGGGCTCAGGGTCTGGAGCTTAGGAGAGTTTAGCGTCAGGGCAGTACGATTCAGGGCTTGTAGCCTCATAGGTTTTAGGAGTGTTAAGGGGTTGTAACACCCGCCCTTTGGGTCGGTTCAAAGTTCACATCAGAAACGGCACCTAGAATAGGCTAGGCCCCAACCCACTCATAGTACACAACAGCTTGTGTAATTTTACAAAGTCCTTATGGACATAGGAATCCTTCTTATAGTTTAGTAATGTCTCTAAAATACTCTATAAAAAGGAGCCCATGTCCATTAAATCATGTAGGAAGCAATGATTGTAGCTCATATATGACCTACTAGACAACTAAAATACCAAGTGGTGGCTCATCCTTGCTGAGGGTCCCCCAAGATCTGCTTACAATCCCTAGGTTTTCGTGGTGTTCGAAATGGAGTTACTATGGTCACAAGTATAAGAGCAAGATTGCACGCTCGTAGAAGAGGAGCAACATCATATTTTGGCCCACTAAAGCCTCCTAGATAAGCCCTAGATTTCGGAACTGGTCCCCTACACCTTAGTGCCAGGTTCTGGAACCAGGGTTTAGGGTTTAGGGTGCCAGCCGCTGCATTTCGTTGATTGTGCCTCAGGTTAGAATGGCTACGACTACTTCACTGTCAAATTCCAAGACGGGCTTGCAAACACGCTCCATATAACCCCCACATATAGGGTCACTTGGGAAACCACATTTTGCGCGGAACTCCCACTTGCGAATTCTGGGCTTTTGAGATTCAGGAGCGTGGAGACTGCGAATCGGTAGGGCTTTACGGGTTCAGAGTTTACAGGGTTGAGGTTTAAAGCTTCAGGAGTCTGAGATTTACAGGGCGCGAGGAAGCAGTTGCTAGCAGCAATCACAGGAGGAGGACATCTTGACATTCTTATTGTGTCAAGCAATAAATGCTAGCCCACCCCCCGACCCACCCGAAACCTCAACGTGTATTGGGTGCTCTAGGAACCTCCGCGAAAGGCACCCAGCAAATCAGTGGACAAAGTCAGCCAACCGGACCAGCAGATCACCAAAGCGGCTGAGGAGCTCCCGCCGGACTGCTTTAGAAGGATTTGGGGTTTATGGAGTCGGAGGCGTGCAAAAATAGTAATGGCCTCTTTAAACACTCCCCTCCCTGAGCGGCACGGGCATAGCCAGTGTCAGTTTCAAATCGATGCCTGAGACCTTCTTGCTCGGCTTTTTGGGGGGCTCCGGCATACTGAGGTGATACTGCCTGAGGCTCGCAGACTTGAGGTGTAATTTTATGGTCTGGAGTATCATGTTTTGGCGGCCAGGAAGACTGTAGAACTTTGAAGGTCCTATGGCTGAAGGCTTTAGTTTCCGCATGCCAAGGTTTGGTTTCTGCGGGTGCCTTTCAGTCCGGGCCCACAAGAAACTGCAGAAGAAAAACGCACAAAATTCAGCTGGGTCAGGTTTGAGCGGATACTGGAGCCCGGTGGTGGCAGACAAAATGACTTGTTCGGCACAATTTCCTAAACCCTGAACTCTACACCGCTTCGTTCTTGAGGTGTAGGCACTCCTATACCCTAAACGCTAAACCTCAATCGCTCGGGCGGTATGCAAATTCATACCGAAAAGAGCGTGTAAGAAAAAGGTAACCGAGCCGAGTTACACCTGCTTCTTTTCCAGCGATGGCTTTGAATCCGGACTGTTAGGGGCCCAGGGTTGGTCCTCCATAATTCACCCTTGCCGTGAGGGGACACATACAGCTGCTCAAGGCATGGTTTTCAGTTGGGTTTCGTTTACTGGTCGTGAGTAGGGAATAAGGGAATATATTCCGAAGATACTTCCTTATAACATGTTCCCTTATTCCCTACTAACAGCCAGTAAGTCTGAGTGTACATGGGGCTCCTTGAAAGCATTGCAAAGTGTAGGCATGATCTTACCTCGCACACGCGTCAGGAAGGCCTTGCTCCGTACAGGTTTCTTTGGGCATCTAGCCGAACAAGCAGAAGCAATGCAAGATCAACTCAATGGCTGCTAGCGGTTCCGGAGAAGAAGTAGATTAAAAAGAACATCAAGTGTAAAACCTTAACCCTTAACATATATAAAACCCATTATAGTAGTTTCAGTTTTATTTTCCATTATCCCAACATAACCTGGATATAACTGTGAGAAACACAACCTCTAAACCCCGGACTTCGGGCTACACCAAGCTTTTGGATTGTATAATAATGTATAATAGTTTCCATTTTCTTTTCTCCAGTATCCCACTAATGCCCAATATATCCACTGTGTCATCCCTGTATACCCAATATATCCCCCATATAACAGTTATACAAAACAGCCCCTTTAT